>LIEC01012268.1:0-18742 GCA_001925005.1 Drosera capensis | reverse complement strand
ATCAAGGATTTTCTTTTCCAATGGACAAAATGGTACTTGGGAACCGGCTATCGGTCTGTGCAACAGCGCCTTTGAAGACACTGAAAAGGATCACAGCAGGAGTTAAATTAAGTCGGACCCCAAATTTAAGCATAGCAATTAAAACTTTGAACCTAGCGCAAAAATCTTTTTTATAATCGCAGTGTCAGGGAGGGGAGATTTTGAATGAAGATCCAAAAGAGCATATACTGTTTCCATTGAGTGAAGATCCAATAGTCCATCCCTGTTGATATAACCACTACCATACTCAACTTAGCTAGCAGCTTGAGTTGGTTGCATATAGATATAATAAAATGCCAAATGCAATGAAGTGCTTAATACTTACATAAAGCTGAATTCGAATGTCCATCCTTCCATTTGAAGGAAAGTCTTATCGGAGCTTTCTTCCTTGCACTATGTGGCGGACTAGACGTCACTGATGATCCTCTTTTCTCAACGGAGTGGGCAGTGGAAGCGAGACATGGCAAACAGTTGTTGGGTATGATTCCGCAGTTGTGTAACATTCCTTCCTCCTTCCCAGCATTTTCATCTACCGAGGAGGATATGTCATCAATGAAAACCGGCTGCTTAGTTTCTATCGAAGTTCTTCCAGCATCACTGAGAGAGTTCCTGCCTGATCCTTCCCCCGTGGAGATATGCCTGTCGGTAAATGAAGCTGATGGCAAATGGATTTGATGACCGTCCCTTGTAGATGGATGTGCATGGTCAGAGGCATGTGCAGGTAACACATCTACATTATGCAATGAGCTCATAAGTACTATGAAAAAAGAGAAATGCTGAAATGATCATCCAACTTATAGAATCATACCATCATACACACTCTCAAAATCATCCTCGCAATCAGAATCAAATACCGTCACAGAATCAAACCATGCCTCCTCGACACTTCCTGTTGATGTCATGGCAGGAACAAAGTGTGAGCTCAACAAAAACATAAAACCCAAACCATTACGAAAAGAAAACCAACAGGCCATCTGTCCATATAAAGTTCACAATCCAAATAATGCCATGATGCCAGCAAAAGGAAACCAAGAAAAGCACATAGATAGCTCGGAGAGGTCCTAGTATAAGACAAGTCAATTCAAGTATAAGATGCATTGCCGTCCATCTTTCGTTGACAGAAGGAAGCAAGATCAACCGGCGGCTTTCGGAGACTATCACATGGACACACCATATCTTGCTAAGACAACTTTCCCCTCTCGGATCCAATCACGCCTAGCAGCGTCCATCTCATATCAATACCCATTGCTTCCCTCGCAATAAACCATCCTTTCCTGGCATATCGCCAAGATAATCTTGATCCCCGTTTTCCATTCTGAGTACAATGCCGCTGCTATATGATGTTACACACTAACACCTAAGGCTACCCTACAACACAAGATATATCAATACAGAGACAGCTGGCGATAAATCCGTTGCTATGATGCTCTACATTTTTTTCAGCGGGGACCGACCTACTTTCCCTTGCTAGTATCAGGTCATCATCATGCAACAAAACACAAACAACACAAACTCTTTACGCCACAAGTTCATCACATAAACTCCGGGACCGAAACCATTACCATAAATCTAAGCACTTTACATTGGCCGTGATCAAGCACATTTCCACAACGCCAAGAATACACGAAAAACTTGGCACCTAGACCAGCTTCCAGACACAGGACCTGTGTAAACATTGAATACACTCCTAAAGCCAATTAACCACATAGATGGAAGTTAAATGTGGAAGGCAGGATCGAATTCTAGACTTCCTAAGGAACCAATTCTATCAAAAGTTTGAACAAAATTTTACATACAAAATTTTACATACAGATGCATTTTCAGAAGATCCCAATGTGGGTTTCTCAACAACGGTTCCAACAACCGGTTCTCACATCATACCCGGGATACCTGGGTTGTTATTGTTGTCGTTAGTGGTGTTGCGGTTCCCAGCATCGGAGGAACCGAGGCGGATCAATGGCATGACCATGATGGTGCCAATTGATGAAAGATCAATGTCTAAACCCAAATGTGGGATCTGACTAAACCCATTATAGGCATTCCACACAATGATAAAGTTCAATCAATAATTCTATGCTCAACATTCACTGTTTTTAACCTGAGGACCCTAGCTAGTTGTACCACACACCCATACACGCAAAACCCAAACCACAAACCCAACTAACCATCAACTCATCCTCAATCATCAAACCATCCCAAATCATCTAATCACAAAAACGACATCAGTCTAAAGAACCCATCAAAAAGTCAACGCAAAGGTTTGACCTTGAAAAGTTGGGTTTGTAAAGGACCGATGATCCGCGTGGCCGGACCGATCCCCGGCTCTGGCTGCCGCCGCCGACGACTTATCGGAGATAACCCGCCGGCGGATTCCTCTCCTTACCCTTCTTCTCCTCTTGATCTTCCCTCCCGCCGACGCCGACGACGATGATCGCTTCCCCAAACACCCCCTCGGCGTCGACACACAACCACCCATAGTAGCCAATTATTCGAAAAACATGGATAGATAGATTGGATCTTGGATTTGTAGAAAAATGGGTTTTGTTGATGATGATGAAGCACAGGTGGAGTAGAAGAAGAAGAAAAATGAAGCAGGTGAGGTGGGTGATGTGGTGATTTGATGAAACGTGAAATCGAAGAAAAAGGGTATTCAAATCTAATCACAAGATTTAATTTTGATGATGGGTGTGAAATTGGAGAATGAAAGTGGAAGAGGCTGAGGGCAGAGGGCAGAGGGCAGAGGAAACCGCGTATAAGGATTGAAATGGAGTAACAAAAAAATATGGGACAGATTAGAGGATATAAATGAAAGTCCAAGAGAGTGACGGCAGTCGTTGGGAAGATGAGGGAAAAAAACAAAAGTTAGATGGTGAAATATTGGTGTATTTATTTCGATCAACAGTCATTATAGATCTTTAAGTAAAGTTGACGACTATGAGGTATTAATCGATGGTTACCTTAAAGATTAGGATTGCTACTTAAAGTTGTGATTATTGGATTAGGAGTAATAAGAAAAAGTATCAGGTAAAAGTCCATTTAAGTTTTCTGAGAAAATGCATTGTTGTTGATGGGCATTATTTTAAAAGATAAAGATGTTATTTATTGTTGCAAATCTGGAGTTGATATGTATCTAAATCTACTCGAGAAAAGAAAAGGGATTGTTTGAGATGAGGGGAGTATATTCTATGCTTTTGTCTTATTTTCCATTCAAAGTTCCAAAAATAAAAAATTAATTAATTAATTAATTAACTCTTGCTATTAAATTTTAGTAACTATAAATATCTCGAGATAAAGCTTTTTAGAGGTCATTTTTGCCATGTTTGGTACAATTTTTTATTCTGATTTTTTGTTTGAATTTTCTCACCAATAAATTTAAACCGTTTAATATGATTTTCTTTTTTTCACACAAAAACAAATTTTATTTTTTGATTTTTTATTTTTCTTAACAAAATATCATATTCGATGTCATGATTTTGATTTTGAAATATGATTTTTTTTATTATGATAATGATTCTGAATTACATGATTTTTAACGACCAACCAAACAGCCCCTTACCTTCTCTATCTGTGTCATAAGTTTTCAATTGACAGAATTGATCGAGCTACAAAAGTGCTATAAAAAATGGTAGATGGAGGTCATCAATAGTTGTTCCATCACTCATTCATGCTTGAATGTCCGGAGTCTCATAACTGTTCCGATACATATCTTCTGCTACTTTTCATATGCAGCATAAATAGCTACAATAACATGAACAAATAGGCACAGTTAAGACAACTTGATCCAGGCGTCCTGCGTCCTATAGAGAAAAGTGGGAAACACATCTTATTCAAGATCTAATAGAAGTTTTGAAGTTGGCAAGTATCTATCAAAATGTAATAATAGAAATGCTAAATACACTGATTGACAAATGGGAACCGATAAAATACAACTAAAAATAATTGGTTCTTTATCATGTTAAAAAAAATGAAATATTTTACATTCAGGATTTCATGAAACAGATAATCCATTAAATCTTTGTTGTTTTTATCATCCGAAAAAGTATGGTTAAAAAAGTGTATTTACCATCCTCACGTAACCAATATCAATGACATTTCTGATCTTTATTTTGGACAAGGGACAATGTTTCTTTCGACTGACACCACAAGGTCGAAAAACAAGATCTTGAATGCTCCCTATGATTTCACCCGTTTGGGTAAAGTAAAAGTATGCCGTACGCAAAGGGTGAATGATGATTCATCATCATCACAACTTCTATCGCTTTACTCTTTTTCCTTTTTTTTTTTACAGCGTCACCGATCAGCCGCGCATAGCAGAGACAAACTTTCACCCTTTTTTTTACCATCTGCAGGAAATTTATTACTCGCAGTAGATGAGGTTGAGGTTGAAGATGGAAATTTTGGAAGGGGAAAAAAAGTTCTGCCTGAATTTAAGTTTTCGCTTCACCTGTCCCGTTCGTGTATTCTCAGTTTGATTTTTTAAAGACCAAAGCGGCCGGACGCATTTAAGTGAAGACTGTTTCCTTATATTATTCATGTAAATTTTTTTGTTTTATATTATATATATATTTTTCGATTTTTAAAATTTATAATTATTTAATATGATATGATAATTTATATATATATATATATTAAATTTTAAAAAATAATCAATTTAACTGAGTGTGTGTGAAAGAGATGAGTGATTAAAAAGAAAAGAGAAATGTTGATAAGATCAATTGATATGATATAAATAAGGAAAATTTGATATTTTTGAATGAAAAAATTGATAAATAAGAAAATTTAATAATTTTAATAAAGAATTGATATTTTCAAGACGAAAATTAATTTTTTCAAGATAATGCATTGACAAAGACCATTTTTTTCAAAATTAATTTTAATAAAAGTACTCCCTCGTACAACTTGCATTAACAATAATAGAAAATAACAATTCCCTTTGAATGGGACGATCAAACAAAAACAAGTGTTACAATTGAATGAAACGATAAAAAAAATATTATAATTTGAATATGACGAAGGGATTATTACTTCTTTCCATAATGCATATAATACTTTTTAAAATTATCCCATTATATTTATAGCATTTTCTCTTTTAACAAAATTTTGATTTTAAAAAATCAAATCATAATGCATTCACCGTTTCTCTCCGCTATTATAATAAATAGTATTATATCTAAAATAAATGATTTTTTCTTCATCAAATTCAAAAAATAAAATAAAAATTAAAACACACATAAAATCTCGTGTCGAATTAAATAATTGTAAATAAATAGGAAAAGGAAAAATATTATCGATGTTTCGATGCTGATTTAAGGTTTTTAAGATTAGAGATACGCAGGGGAATGCGGGGAAATCTCATCTCCTTTCGATCCATATTAATTATACTCCTTTCGTTTCGAATTAAAAAAATGTTGTATCATCATTATGTTATTCAGTACGTATATTTTGAGTAATTTCGTTATTCATTTTAACGACGTAAGAAAATTACTTCCTTCGTCCCACATAAATTACGATGTGATGACTTGATACAATTATTAAAAAATAAATTGATTTTATGAATTTTTAATAAATATGTCCTTATTAGTATAATGAGTATAGGAATAAGAATTCTGGATGAATAGAAAAAATAAATGTGAAAAATTATGAATGGATGGACAGAGAAAAAATAAATATGAAAAATTATGAGTGGATGGATAGAAAAAAAATAATGATAAAAAAATAATTTGATATAAATTAGGAATATTTTAAAATTTTTGACATCAAAAATTTACTAATTGAGAAAATATCGGAATTTTTATACGACATTCAAATTTAATAACGTGCCGGAATTTATCTAAAATAAAAAAAATACGTCATTTGTTAAAGATTAAAATAAATAATTTAAATTATTATTTATATTTCACGATAATTTATAAAATAAATAATTTTATTATTTATATAACTCAACGTTGCGACAAACTAGATCAGGCCAGATTGAACTCACTTGCCGGAGATCAGAGATCTGTGTTTGACCGGAGAACAAGTCGCCTAAAAGGTGTGAAGGATTGTCGATGCAAACGTGCGACTTCAATCGTGGTTAAGACTTGCTTCATCGGAGAAGAGAGGTCACCCGGGTCTTGGTTCGCTTCTTGATTCAATGGATCAGGTTGTCGACTTCACCATGTTATCCGTTTTGTTAGATCAAACGAAGATGGAGAGTCTCTTGTGGCGATTAGGGTTCTTCGATGGACGATGATGAACAGATCCACAAACCCCACAGCAACGATAATGGCGGCTAGGGTTCAAGCACGATGAGCAGGTCGGCACAGCGGGACCCACTGTTTGAGAGCACACTGAGCAGATCGACTTGTTTGAGGACACTGTACATAAAAATCGATGCATTGCTCGCGAAAAATCGACTCATCGTACGAAAACGCACTGCTTATGGATTCTTTTTCGTCGAAGATCGAAGAAGGACCACGAAAAACAGTGTATCTAAATCCTACAAGAAAACGACGAAGCTATTACAATGTTTTAAAAGATTTTAAAAGATGTAATCACGATTTTAAAAGATGTATTGTTAAGTAATATTTACAATGGAAATAAATTGTCATCGTATCAAAACGTAGGGTATCATAACATAATTGTCCTCATCTTTTTTGATAAAAAAAAATCAAATTATAAATAAAATGATGGATAGGAGCAATTTATAAATATTTTTGGATTTTAATAATTAATAAATAACTCTTTCAATTTTTTCATATCAGAGAAAACACTGTTGAATGTAAAGAAACCTGTTCAGTATCTCACCAATCACCTTGTCGTTTGGGAGATTGCTTCCTATTCGGTGAAGGCGCAATAGTTTTTTTGGATTGATTTCGAAACATCACAATATTTCCTAGTATAGTATAATTATGATGTAAGAACTTATTTATTTATTTATTTATTCCATCAATAACATTTTGACAGGGAGTACAGTGTATTATGACAAAACTCTTGAGAGAGTCACAATAAATGTGCTGGTGATCAACATGAAAATTGCTTGTTGTGTTTCACCATGATACTTTTGGTCTTTGGGTTATCGTCACTTTGACTCTTGCAACGGGTAATCACTAAGACTATCGATTACTCGTAGTAATTAGTTAACCTAACCATGAACACATCATTGGACACCATAGATTATAATTAGTCTATCAAATCGTGTAATGATACAAGAAAAAAATACACTGATTGTACGATAAAAAAAAAAATGAAAATATTTTAACTACTACTATATATTAGTGATAAAATAAAATGAGATATTAGTATCTTGCTCATCAAATATTTCTATATGATATATTATGATTGTTTTTATAAATCTGTATCCTCTTTATTAAACTTCAATATTTCAATCAAAATATATCGAAAGTCCAATAAATCTTTGTGAATTAATTTATTTTCTATTAATTGGATTATAATTTATATTTTATTTTAATTAATCAATTTTTAATCTCAATCATCAGATGAAAAATTGAACGATTCAGATCAAAAGATCTCAATTAAAGAGAAAACCACGTCTATTGGCTTACTATATAGTATAGATTAGTCATAAGATTTTAGGGTGTAATTTGTTCCTAATATAACAAATAGAACAAATAATATTGAAATACCAACTTTTTAAATAATATAAAAGTATTTAAGCTTTGAGATAATATTTTGTTTATAAGTAATACAGGAAATATCAATATTTTTGAGATTGTAATATAAAAAATATAAGTAATACCCCTTATAATATTTTATGATTCATATTCAGGATTATGTTTATCCATATAGGAATCACATGAATTGAGAATAAGATAATTGAGTCATAGATTTGAGAGTGTAAGAACTCAACAGAAGTAACTTTTTATTGCATTGTTTAATGTCTCTGATCGCTTGAATTGTATTGTGTAAAAACTCTTCTATCCAATTTTTGTTTTGTTTTTTTTTTAAGGTTCTGTACTATCTTAATGTTTCTTCGTGTAGTAAGAGATTGAATGATCAAGATATGTCATCGGCTGCGACAAGGTTTACATAAAACCACGGCAATCGTGCACCCAGGAAAAAACCCGAAAACATTCACTCAGATTCGCGATTTCATCAGAAGGAAACGAGGAGGCAACCCTCACATTCAACTAAGATGTCGCGGCGGTTTGCCTCCAACATGCTTTCGGAACTGTGCTCGGATATCTCCTCCAGGATCCCGGTAAAGACCTTGCTGAGATGTAAGATATGGCGTGCCCTGTTCGAGAGCCAGGACATCCAATGCATCGTGAAGTCTATGACAAAATTAACTGTAACGGCAGTCACATGTTAATGATGGAACAAAGTGCAAGGATTTAGGTGATTGCCCTACGGTGCAATATTGAACGGTCATTCGGTTACGATACATTAGAAAAAGCTAGCGATGATACTTGGATAACGTATTCATATAGTATCCAAGGTACCGTCAATAGCTTGGTTCTTCTCCGCGACGATAAGTGTTTACTCCTTTGTAACCCGTCCATAAGGAAGCATGTCGAGATCCCGCTACCACCACGTCTATTTTTTATTCATAATTGATGCACATCCGTGGTTCGGTCTTGGGTACGATGCCACCAACGATGACTATAAGGTGCTCGCCTTGATGATGAACCGTCCAGTTTATTGAAAATAAGGTTTTGAGATTCCTGGCTTTGATTCCTTTTCTTATTTCTTTTGCAGGTTCTCATGTGCCTGACGTCGAAGGCCAATGGTTGAGTTGTTTTGTGTTCTGTTCCCAGCTTGTTATTGTTGCTTGGAATGGTACGCTGTGACTGTATGATCTTGATAAAGATCCTGGTGGCTTTGATCTTCGACATAAATCTTATCCGTCACTAATTGTAATCAATCATAAAAAAAAAAGGACGTAAATATATGTAATATGTTATTTTTATTCAAATTTTAACATTAATGAAACCAACATGAAAATTATATCAAGGTAAATTTAATTAAAATGAATAAATGAATTTATGTTCTCGTGGTATTTAATTTGTGACGGAGACTACTAATTAATCCATCACCAAATCATAAGAGTGTATCGTTCCCCGCCTAAACCCATCACATTTTCCAGTAGCATCTCACCAAATCGAGTTTGTTCTTTCCTTCCCATTGCCGTAACACTCTCCAGCTTTCCCAATTCCCCTCCAAATCCCACCACACCCATCACCTGTTCGACGAAATGCCTGAGCAATGGCGTCGCTCATCGCCGCTTCAACTCACCTCTCTTTCCCTCCCAAACCCTACCCACATCAGCCCTCACCCTCAAAACCCTGATGGGTTCATGACTTTGTTGTCTGGGTCAGATAGGGTTTTGGGATGGTGTAAAAACATTGAGAAAGGTGATTCTGAGGTGGGTTTGGAGGGGAAGATAGTGGAGTTCATGAATGGGTCGAAGAAGCCGGATAAGTTTCCGACGAGGAAGGAGTTGATTGAGGCTGGGAGATTGGATTTGGTTGAGGGGATTGTGAAGAGAGGTGGGTGGGTGGATGGTTCTGTGTTGGGATGTTGATGATGAGATGGAGAAGATGGAGAAGATGGAGTTGGTTGATTGGAGGGCAGAGTTGGAGAAGTGTGGGTTGAGTGGTGGTGAGGGGAGACAGGGTGGTGGTGGTGGTGTTGGGAGGGGTTTCGAGGTTCTTGGGCTCAGAATTAGACGGATGCGTATGCGTATGATCGATCATTGTGGGTTAGTTATGGGTTCTTTGAGTTTGTTCTTGATTAGTGTCATTCTCTCTTGCTTCTTTGTTATGTGCTTTTGTTGAATGTAGTGTGTTTGGTTTCTGTGATGATTCGGAGCGAGATTGGTGTTTTAATATATCTTGAGACTAGTTAGAACAACCCATAAGACAGCTTACATGTCCTTGAATGTCTTTTATGATGATTTGGCCTTTAGATTCAAAGAAAATGGTGGAGTTTGTTGTGCACTTGTTTAGTATGTTCCTGATATTTGTGGGATTTAAATGGGTTGTCAAAGGTGGGAAACCAAAGAAGGGGACAAGGAAATGGTGGCAGAGATTATCGAGTTCATGAAGAAATCAAAGAAGCCAAATAGTTTTCCATAAAAAAAAAGAGTTGATTGAAGCTGGGCGGAAAGATTTGGTTGATGAGATTGTAAAGAGAGGTGGCTGGATGACACTGGGCTGGGATGAGGATTACGCGAAAGGGAGTGCTGAAGGAGTTTTTGCTAATGATGGGAACAATATGCCGCCTGGGCATGTCCTGCCTAGTGAGGAGAAAAGTTGGGCATTTGAGAATGGAGGGGTGAGCTCATCATCCCCGAACAATTCTCTCACTGCAGGGATTGTGGAAGAGCCTTTCACCGCCGGTGATTCTCCAACTGCCGTATATTCATCTGATGGGTCATTGTAAGGAGTCTCCAATCTGTCCTTAGTGATCAACTATTTCTGATTATTTCCTTTCGTGTGAGTTCTTGAATGATGTACTTGGTTGGCTTGATGAATGAGGAAATTATTATGGCTATTGAATAGAAAGGAGGATTAAGAAGTATGAATTATAAATGTTTTAGCAGAAGCGATCCGTTCCAATCGAAGATTTTTTTTATTTCCTTATTTTGCCAAAGCCTATTAAGAAGCCTAGCTTGATCCATATATACTACCCTTGTCCTCAGTGGTAGTCTGTTGGGCTTATGATTTTAACTACCTGAGTAAGTTGCGCCCTATTTGTATCCAGATACTTTTGATAATAGTCTAGTACTCTACTAATGATAATGACTAAAGAGAATATGTCAAGTGCTATAATTATATATATGACAACGGTAAATAACATGATATTTCTTCGCAACAGATGATAGAATTGCCTGCTACTGTTTGTCTTAAGTAAATGAAGCTGTGATAAATATTCCGATCCATTGGTTGCCTGTTACTTTCTCATATACTAGCCAGTGATGTCTTGATTATTTGATAGTTGTAAAATAATTATTCACCTATTCGAGCGAATCCTGTCAAACAACCTACTTTGGAACCCATTATCACGTCTTGATTATTTTGAAGTCCTACAGTATTCTTTTGATGTTTCTTATGAACCAAATCGGGTTTTTTTTTGGTAAGAGAAGATCGGTGGATTCTTCAAAACAAAAACTTGAAACTTCAAAGGATGTTAATGAATCCTTGCAGGAATTTGATGCCTGCACGCAGATACGAACTCGGCTTCAGAATCTGGAAGGAGAACTCTCATCGGCACTCTGCTTATTGAGACCAAATCCCGATGATGTGCCAGAGAAGGTTGTATACTTAATTACCTTTTCATGTGAAGTGAAATATTGATGGAAGATGCAAGTTCCCATGTTCTGATTCCCCATACTGTTATATAGATTCATATTTTGCTCTTAGCATTTGGTCTATGTTGTAGTACTGGTGGTGCTGAATCTGGTTCTTGTCCAAGTCCTAAATGCTCGAGCAGTCTTGATGTGGCATCTTTTTCATTGAATTGATAATTTGATACTTGCTTAGATTTGGAATACTGAGCTTGTTAGATTTACCTTGTGATTATTGTTTCCGACTGATTGAGAAGGCCCAGCCGATCCAGTGATGAGGCTGCCTCTTTCATATATCTCATGCCTTTTTTAGCCATTGTTAACGTGCGACATTTGATTTGGAATAGTGCTGATGATTATTTAACTCTCATGTCCCACCAGGAATATAATGGTGGCAGTTTGGCTACACCTCGTTACCCTTTTTTTCCCCCTCACTTCCTTGAAGTGAATTTTTTTACTTGCATGTTAATTTTACATATCCAGCCAGGGACTCACCGTGTGCATCTATTTTCTCTTCTACTACAGGATCAAGGGCAGTCATGTGATGAGCTAAACAAGCTTTCTGATGCCTGGGAATTTAAAGAAAATGAAATCATGCGTGCTAAGGACAAACTACGATCTATTCGGGTGAATGTTGCAGTAGTAGAAGAGAAAATGACCCTAGCAATTAAGTGAGAACATATGTTTATCTTCTTGCCTTCTTGATTCAATTTTCCCCCTTTTTCTGATGCCTAATCACTTAACTAAATTGTTTTGCCCATTACAGTGATGCTCAACGGGTTGTGGATGACAAGCAAAGGAGGATCAATGATGCTTATGGCTCTGCAACTTCTTCGTACCGCCTATGTAGTGTGGCCTAATAGTGCATCAGAGGTCCTCTTGTCAGGGTCATTTGATGGCTGGAGTACTCAGGTTCATGATTATTATTGTTACTCATTTCCTTCAGCCTGTATTTCCCTCATTGATTTAGTTGCAATGTGCATACTTATGAGACTTGAGATGATACTCCTGAATCTTTAGTTGTGATTCTCTTGATACTGTGTTTTAGTACCTTTTACATCCTTTCTGAAATTCCGAATTTGGTTGACGTATTTTCGTGACAAATATATAACGCTGATGAACTTTCTTCTTGATTCCTTGATTTGTTAACCCGAGTCCTTAAATGTAGGAAGCCATGTCTCGTGATGTAGGGAGAAGTGTAACTGTTGAGGAAACTTGAACTTGGTTGTTAGGCAATTGGCACTTCTACTGCCCAACTTTTTCCCAATAGTTTCAGGCATATTTGGATCTTTTGTCGCCATTTAGGTTTAAGAAACTATAAATGTCATTAGCTCAAGAGCTAATGAAGTGACTTGAGAGTGAATAAAATTTGTATTCAACAGAGAGCATTTTGATGTAGCTGCCTTATTTTATACATGTTGCTTTCATACAATTGCTTGTCCTTGACATCTGATTTCTAGTGGTTTAAACTTTTCTAGAGAAAGATGGAAAAGTCGGTCAGGGCGTTTTTTCCTTGACACTGAAGTTGTACCCTGGGAAATATGAGGCACGCTTTGCTCTAACCCAAGTATGTATGGTCCCTTTCTGGATTGTTTTCAAACTCGAGAAGTGTTCTTAGACTTGCAAGCGTGTTTTGCATTCATCACCCTGTACTTCAAATTTTTCATGGTCGGTTGCAAGTGAAATTTCGAAGTTTCTGCAACTCAGTCCTAGTGCTCGTGCTAAGTCTTCTTGGTTTGATTGGACTCTGTCAGTTGTTCGAGGTCGATCTAATCGTGCTGGAAGGAGAACTCTTGGTGGCACGATTTATTATATCTGGCAGGAGCGCAATTGCAAATTATTTCACAAGAGTACAAGAACTTCAATGGAGCTTATTTCTACAATTTTTAGTTTTGATAAGTCTTCATGTACTAGGTAATTATTATTCCTTATTTGGATGTAGCTGAAATGGGGTTGTAACTACATTTTGTAATCCCCTTAAGGTTTTTGAGATCAATGAAATTAATCGGTTTGATGATAAAAGTTATCAATTTATATCTTGAAGTACTTCATCTGGGCAAAAACCCAACAAGATGAGACAGCATCTCAAGACAGATCGCGCCAACATCCTTCCCCAAGTGAGTACCCAAGCACTGGTCCCATCACAACAGTGGACGACTCATTTTGCCATGTTCAGCGCTCCAATATCACCAGAAGCTTATAGTCATTGTTGGTGGCATCATAGCCAAGCCCAGCCCTCGTGATGAAACTACTGCGGCATAAGACTCGTGGTAACTGGATCACAACGTGCTTCCTGATAGATGGGTTCCATATGAGGAGTGAGAGAACATTCGCTCTACTATTATACAGAGGAATAAGCAACATCAAGCCATTGATGGAACCTCCGATCATATATGATCTAACTGGAGGAGGGAGATCACTAATGTTTTGGAGTGTATCACCACGGATGATGACACATTGATCATGTGAACCATCTATTGTTTCCGCCAATAACATCTGACTTCTGTTGTTGCAGAGATTTCTGTAAATGATTTCGAAACTGGAGCTCTCGATTATGCCATGACCGATGTATTTTTCAACTGGTAAACAGCAAGTGCACTGGTCGCGTAATAATTGGTAAATAAATACCGGATTGTCGAACCCACAGAGATTGTGTAAACAATTACTGAAATTATGTTATCCTTACTTTATCTAGACAATGAAATGTTTGGTGATTATCTAATTAATATCGGTTTAATAAAAATGAGTGAAAAGTGGCTAAGGCTTAGGTTGTAAATTTATATCAATGTAATATTATTATGGTTGTGATTGATACTTTCATGTAACAACAGGATTTCCTGAAACCACTAATATTTTCTCTCGAACAAGATTAATACTATTATTGTTTAACAATCCATATTATTTCTAATATGAATTTAGGAAAACACTAACGCATTAAATTTGGTGAAATCCTTTTAGCTTTCAACATAGGAATGTGACATCCATGTCTATAACTGCTGCATGTATTAAATTATATATTTCTATATCAATTTAATCCATGGTGATTATTAATTGAGCATTCATATAATATCTCCTTTCGGTTTCAATTATATGACACAAATCATTCAAAAGGTGATCAATCTAATGAAAGCTTTAAGAGCATAATAATCACCTAATCATGAGTTATATTAATCATAATTTAATAATAACACATTTTTATGAATTTAACAAACTTTTATCTTAGCCTTTTAATATTTAGTTCATGATTTTAATCTTTGGGAAACAAAACATAATATTAATTGAATAAACCAAACTGAATTTAGAGAAAATAAGTTAAGAAAAATAAACCAATTTGGACCTGGGCCGAATGTGCTAATGAACTTGGAGTTGCAATGGGCTTGAAGCCCAATTCCTTTCCCAAACCCTAACACCTCCTTTCCTCTTCCTCCTTCTCCCCCACGCAGCTGCCTCTCCCTTCCTCTCCTTTCTTCTTCTTTCTTCTTCTTTCACGAAGCGCCCTGTCCACCTTGCCTGCAGCCCAGTCGTCGTGCCTTCGCCTAGCCGTGCAGCTGCCGCCTCGTCACCAGCCGCTGCGCAGCCCTCGCCTCGTTGTGGGCGTCTCTCAGTGGTGAGTGATGGTTTTTCTCTGAGTTGCTATATGTCTCCTCTCCCCCTTTCGTCTCTGTTCGTCTTCTCTTTTTATAGATGGGATTGGCGCATATTATCTCATCAATGATATCATCAACTTCTGAAAATTCAGAACACGGCTGTGGAAATTTTCTGGACGATAGCTGTTTTGTCACTTGTGGCTGCTGCTTTTCATTTTGTCGTGGCTTGGCTGCGCCGATTTGTTGAACGGTCGTATGCGATGGTGGCCCAAGGGCAGTGGTCGTGGTTTGCGGCGGTGGCTGCGTTCATTTTGTCCATTGCTTGCTGGATTGATGGGCAATGTGTATTGGGCTTTGGTATTGGGCTTTGGTTTGATAAATAAGTTGGATTTGTTCCTGAAATGTAGAAAAATAACTGTATTCAATATATTTTTCATCACAAATGTTAAGTAATAGATGATTGAATTCATATAAAAAATGATCTCGATCAGTTACACTGTTAAAGGCAATGGGATATTTAAGGAGGAGGAGACATGCTTTCTTGGCAGTATTCGTTGTTACCTTGATTATCGACTTTGCTTTTTGTATGTCAAAATATTACCACTGAACATTCTGTGCAGTGTACATGTCATCTGATGTGACAGCTGGGAAGGATAATACTGTTCAAGATGAAGTATTTAGGCTAATTTCCTCAAGGATTTGAGATTAAATTAATATCTACTCTGGAAGGACTATTGTCATCACGTCAACCCCAGGAAATGGTATGGTGAGGCTGCATTGATGCTAACTTAATGTGGTCCAGTAGCTTGTTTTGCTATTGTGATATTGTCCTCAATGAAGTGGTCCACAAGCTGTTCTTAATTTTGTGAACAATGAACATGCTGATTCGATGTCTAGATGTTTGTTTGATGTTTGTCAGTTCGTTTAGACAAGTTTGGCTTCTCTTACGGATGCTTGCTCGTATCCTTAATGTGTGTTTTGTATTAGTAGCATGCCTTGGATCACATTTGCATTTGGGATGATGTCATAAAGGAGGGTAGTTTCGAAAGCTACACTCTTTGGTGTTAATTATGCAGCGGCCATTCACATATCTCGTTTACAGGATGAAAGGTTTTAGAGTTTGCTTTGCTTTCCACTTTAAATGTTGCACTTGTTTAGGTCTCTATCACACTAGTCTTTGAGAATCTTGCCCGAGATGGATGTTGTAGTTTTGAGTTTTACCTTTTAGAGATGAAAGTAGCAGAACCAAGAATACTTGCTTTGGCTATTATTATTTTATTTTTATCCCTTCCTGCAATCACCCTATGTGTGTAATAGATAACTTCAAAGTCCAAACAGCCCTCTCTAAGAATCTGTTGTAGACTTGAATTTTAGCTAAAAAATCATGTGTGTGATCATCATATGTATATTTGTATTGGCATTGCCTTTTATCCAATAGTGTGATAGAGATGCTTTTTTATTTTTAACTTCGGCAGATTGACCGACATAGTTTGTCTTACTATGCAAGTTTGCTTCTCGGAGATATGTTTCCATATCATATTGCTACTATGCTGTTACATTTATGATATTTTGGTTATTAGTTTAGCAACAAAAAAAATGGTTAGATAGTCCCAAGTAATGTTTTTGATGGAATAATACTACATTTCAGTTTATTTTAATGGTCTCAACCTTCATTCTGACTAACATTTATCCGTAGGTTATTCTACTCAGTTTTCTTCTCTAGCATAGCATGCAGAAACTTTGCAGTTGGAAATTTTCAATTTCCACTTTAGAACGTCTTCTGTTGCTTGACATGTTCTATTGGTTTCTGTTGAGTTTGCAAGAGTGAATGAATATCATTGATTTATATAAGGGGGTATTTAATATTCTCTACATTCCTCCGCAAACTGGATCATATATATCTAATAATTACCATTAGAACTCCCTCTCAGGTGTTGTCTTAGAAATTCTATTGAGAATACTATCCTTGAGAAGACAGTCGAAAATGAAGATCTTTTTGTTGCTACTGTTAAGCTGATGACCGCTGCAGCACATTTTCAGGTAAAATTGGTGGTGAACCTGAAGCCGTTGCTACTTGTGACACAGTTTCATGCATGTCATATGCTGCATGAACCTTCATACCCTGAAGCCCCAATCCTGATCATGAATACTGGGTTCATGTAGAAAACCTATCCATGGTATTTTTGATGTTAAGTTGCTTTCAACAACCTGTAAGAATCGTTCTCAGTAAAACTATGGTCATGTTTTCTAAGGAGATCGATCGATAGTGAACTTTTTCCCAATGATGTTCATTGCATTTTCAATAAATGGTAGAATGAGGCAGTCGGGGATATGGTTGTAAGAACGTGTTAAACATGAAACTGTTCAATCACCTACAAGGAGATGTTCTGGAATGTCATGGCCTTCTTTGATGTCACATTCATATAACTTGCTCATTGAAGAAGGAATTGCATCTTTCGATGTACACTTCCAATCAGTTATCAGCCCCCTCCTCCCATTTTCATTCTAACTATGCATCTGCGACTCAGGTCATCTTGCTAAATGATTTACCACCAGTTCGGTGGAGAAGAGGTACTCTGCAACAGTTTGCTAGTTGCCCAACAAAAAATGGCCCTGAAATAGCAGGATAGGTGTTAGTTGCAAGTTCTCAACTTTCAACACACTGAATCAGCCTGTTCTCCTTGTCAAACACTTTAATGCCCTTGAATTTCTTTGTCATCCATCTGCCTTATTTTTGTTCCCCTCATAGCAGTCAGGGACCTGCTTGATTTATATCCTTTTTTCATTTCAAGGCCAAACTTGTTTATCTAAATGGAATCATTAGTCATTTTGGTTATTCAAACCAGTTACTAACGCATTGGCGCATCAGTCCTCGATACAACTCGTGTGTATTTGAAGCCACATCAAGTGATCTACTTCATTGTTTCCATTGTGTTACCAAAAATAAGTGAGAAAGGTTCTGCTTAATTTTGGTTATGGAGTGGAAAATTTATGTTTTCCTTCAATAGTAATTAGTTTACTGTTGTAAAATGTTGAATTTACTTGCATAACTGCTCTTCTGTTGTTCCTTGATGCAGCCTGCCTTTCTCTCTGCTACATTTACTGGTGCTGCCACCACGGAGTTGCAAATGAATGCTAGTAATACAAAGGATCATACCGGCGAAATTTCTTTTTGGCCTTTGACATCCAAAAATGCTAGCATTCTTATAGATATGGTTTTAAAAAAATCCCGAAGGATTTCCTATTGTCAATCGAATAGCTCGCAAACTCGAAGGACCCTTTGAGCCAACTTTCGTTGACGGACTCTCCACCACAAACTAGCTCGACACTCAGCAGGTTTTGATAGGTATGGTTTTGACCTCTCTTGAAAGATATAAATCTCTCGTTAACAGGTATTTTTTTTCTTTTTTTAATTGGAATTATGAAAATAGTTTCTTTTAGTGTCACGAGAAATTGCCTCCGTTCTCAAACACTTGCTCTTGTCTAGCATAATTGACTTCCTCAAGGCATTATGGCAGCAAGCTTCTCAGTATGCAGATCTTTTGAAGGCTATAACAAGCTCTAGAAAATTTGGGGAAAATTTGTCTGGGTGTATTTTGTCGATTTCTGGTATGAAAATTCCCTCGCCAAGTAATCTCTCTGAAGCTGTTGCGCGAAGCATTGCTTGCAACTATCGGTGCCAATCTACTGCATTTGATATTTTCTCATTGGCTATGTTCCTGCGCAAAAAGTTGTTACATGCTGAAGTACTCACAAAACAAGCAAGCCAATCTTCAAGCGGAAGCATTGGAGATTCAATTGACTCTCAGAAACTGGAGTCCTTAAATTT
>LIEC01012267.1:45972-114435 GCA_001925005.1 Drosera capensis | reverse complement strand
TGTAACCAAGTTAATCTTGGAGTAACATCTAACACTAACCTCGATGAATCTCATTCCTAGTACAAAACCATATTGACTTCCTTTAAGTCTCTCACAACTAGAGGAGACTAGTTCTGCCATGAAGGTCCAGAATGCTAAAGTGGCCAAAATGTAGGATATTAGTTCTTTATTCCTCCTTCGAGTTGCTTTCACTTCTGTTAAGCATTACTCCCCCTTCGACTTCTGATAAACTTAGGTCTATCATATGATTGCCTAGCTTCCAATCGTGAAGCATGATTACTTGTGAATTATGAGATGCAGTTGACAGCAGTTGCATTCTCGCAAATAGAGAACATTTAAAAAAAAAGACAAAAGGAATAAAGGGCAAAGAAAGAACATTCAGATGGGATCCTCGAACGGATTCTTAAAATATCTGCATACATATCATAACTTGAATGAATCAAGAGCGTACCAGCTAACAAAATTGATTCTAGCACCTTCAGGTAAGCCATGTATCTCTTTTTCAGGCCCAAGAGTACCATCATCCTTAAACTGATATATCCCAATACCAGTGTAGTACGACCTGGAGAAATATCCTTTCATGTCAGAAACCCTATGAGGTGGAGAAAATGAAATGTGTGGGACATGCACCTCAGCATTACCTCATACTTACATTCTACTCCTGGAATTGCACTTCCCATCAATTCGAATCCCAGCAAGCTTTTCCTCTGGCCTAGCTAGGTCTGCCAAAGGAGGCAAAGCCCTTCTTTTGAGAAATAGCATCTTATCCCTATTTGGTGAAAATGACAGTGCGGGCACAGGTGGAGCATCAACAATGTCCCGTATCTCTGGAGGAGGTAGTTGATATCCTCCGGCTAATGATGAATCTGCCACATACATAATATAGGAAATGAGTCCTTGAATTGAGTGAAGAGAATAGATCTAGGTGAAAGAACATGCCTGCGTACTTAAAAAGGTAAACCTTAATCATCCAGCGTCCAACATGAAGTCATATCTCATCCAAGCACCAGTTCCACTCAAAGATCCATCTCAAAAATATTTCGAGAACACATGTTTGTTTCAAATCTTAACAGTGTAGTACATATGCCAAATCTCATGATAACAAAAGGCAGAACCATTAATTTTGATCATGTTACCATCACGGTGCTTCAGGGTCTGCTTCAGCAATCATCTTGTTTTCAGATGGTACAGTTATGATGGATGACATCCGAATCGTGAGCAAGGAATTTTAAGAGAATGGATGAGGCATTTCATACAAGACCAACAGAAATAACTCATAAGATACAAGCATAGCGTGTGATCGATATTCTGTACTAGGGTAAATGAGTAATACCAAGTGCATTTGAGTCGAGTTCTTGTGCATATACACAGGGTTTATGAACTATCAGCTATACAAATTCCAAACTACTCAATGCCATTGCCACCAAATCCACAAATAATTTGCATTTAATGGGAAAAATCTACTAGCATACTAGCATTTTTTTATTTTTTTTGGTAAAACGAAAGCAAGAAAACCATTTCTCTGTATAGTGTATACATTCCTTTCAGCAAATCCAAAGTCGACAAACTCACACATTATAACCAACATGAAACTTGTTCGATATAGTCCACTCACTAGATTAACAAGCTTCTCAAATTGCCAATTGTGAACACAAATATAAACACTCTGTCCTATCTCATTCAAAACCAACAGAACCTTGAAAGAAGTAACACTACTCCTGTAAAGTATGCTTGGTTAGGGCTTTATGAATGCCAACGGATATTCATATCAACTACTCATGTGGAGTGTGTCTTGGTCATCCATTAAGCTTCTCGAAACACATCAAATCTAAGTCCATGAAGCTAAGGCTGTTTAAGTGTAACCATTTGAATTACCAGCATTAGTTTATTGTCCAAGTGAATACATTTTCCTCTCTATACCTGAATCCATCAGCCTCACACATCACCATCAACACGAAGCCTCCTTTGATCTAGTCTACTCCACTCCACTCTCTATGATAATCAAATCAGCTTCCTGAACTTCCACAATAATACACAAAAAACGTACTATGCTCTATACTAGCAGTCAAATGATTCTTCTCAGTGTTTTAATAGTAGGCTACAATCACTCCTAACAAGAACGTCTACCGATGTGAACATCCTCTCAGTCTGCCAAGCAAAGTCGTCTGACTCTAAGCTAGCAAAGATTCAATTCTCAATCAAATTCAAATCAATTCAATCCGATTCAACCAACATCAATCCATAACCACAAAAAACATCCATTTCTAAAACAAAACCACAAATCCAACTACAATCAACTCAAAATCCCTCTCCCCATACCTTCTTGATAATCATCAGCCACCGCAGCAGCAGCACCAGCAGGAACAGAATCATTCGAATCACCGCCACTAGACACAGTTTCACGAGAAACGAGTCCGCTCATCCTCAACGACAACGACGAAGAAGAACCACCACTCAACCCTGCACCAGCAACAGCGGCGAAACGATTGATGGCGGGGCGATGGAAGGGACAGCGGAGAGCAGCGGCGGCGGTGGAGGAGGAGGAGGCAGAGAGGGGAAGGGAGAGGGGAAGGGAGAGGAGGGACAAGGAGATGCGGTGGTGGTGGAGTTTGGATAGTGGTAGCATCGTTGTTTGTTAAGAGGGATGGAACTTGGAAATGGTGCACTTTTGCACGGCATCGGATAATAAATGAAAACTGGTTTTGATTGGATAAATGTTTTGAAACGATTAAGTTTATGACTCGGACTAATTTGATTGAATTTAAGCTTCCTTGGTTGAACAAGCCAACCCGGCTGTATGCTCGGTCTGCAACAATTAATTTTTTGTTACCCTTCGGTTTTTTTTTTTTTTGCAAGTCGGCTCTGCTGCATGTTATCACTTTTACTGCATTCTGATGCACACATGGATCTTCAAAGTATTTGGATCAATTGGGTGATTCTTGATTCTTTCGGTATTAAGTTTATTTGCACCAAAAACAGTTAGAGATCGTAAACGAATTGAAAATTTAGATGATGATGATGTGATGGTTTGATGATGATTAAAACTAAAAAAACAAATAATAATCTATCTAATGTATTTGATGATCGCAAAAATAATTGTTATCAAAATTAATCCTTAGATATTATTGTAATGATATAGGAAAGATGTAATTGTTAAAGATCAAGGAGAATAATCATATATGAATAAAGATATCCAAAAATCATATATTATCTCCTAAGTAATCTTTCCAAGAGACTATCAAAGATAGGATTATCATTCTATCATGTAAAAAGTCTATAAGTAGGAAATTCTTGAATATAAACCCCTAATGAATAAAGAGAGAATGAATATTAAACATAAGTTGAATCTTTTGATCTTAATCATCATTAGACAATCCGTGATGATTTCCACATATACTTTTATGTATCTTCAAGGAAAAATTGAAATATGATCCGACAAAGATACTTAAGATGTTTTTGTATTAAGAAAATAGATACTCCCGAGTTACATGTTTTTGTTACAAAGTTGAAAATATTAAAACTGTTTGGTGTGATGAATATTTTGACGTGTTCAAGAAGATTTTGGAATAATTTGAGATGATTTTGACATTCTAAAATCTATTAGAGAAAAAAAAAAAAACAAACCGAAACAAAAATGAAGCTAATTTATAAAAAGTTATGAGAATGTGTAGTTTTTAAGCACGATTCGTGCCACGAAAGCAACTCAGAGCTAAGCGATGTGGATTGGTGGGCAATGAAGACATAAAAGATTGTGGATACCATGGAAAATGGAAGGAGAGCATTTGAAGGCCCATCATCCATATCACTTGTTCTCCTTATCCACATATTCCCTCATTCATTCTGTGATTCTCAATTCTTCATAATATCAAATTATCAGCACTAAAAATTTATAGACAGGCACATATCATCATCACCATAATTTATTCTTCACACCATGATTTTTCAAGTATCAGTGATTTGTCAACATTTGCTTCCTTTATTGTTGCGTGAGAAAAATGTTTATTGTTGCGTGAGAAAAATGTTTCTCACCTTAGAGACTACATTCAATTGATGGGTAGTTATACTATCAACTATGCATAGATCCTTAATTTTCTATTATAATTCAGTAGATTAAGCACTTATTGATACAAAACTTAGTACTTCCACATATGGAAAGATGTAAATCATTTCGGATTTGTTTTTACTTTCAAAAAAACATTCCAACCGATATATAAATAGGATTTGGAATAATTGTAACGATTGTAACCAATTGCTTACAGTATATTGTAAGTTGATCTCGATGGGCAATAATTTCTTCTAAATGTACTAGAATTTGATAACCTAATTGATTACTTCGTTTGAGTATACCAAGAGCATATTATTGTATACAATTGTCAAAATACAATACATAACGAATTATTATATACCGAAAGACAAAACCCAAACCATAGTACACTACAACCTCGTAGTCACATATAAACAAGATGACGATATTTCTAATCCCATTAGGTCATGCTTAATACATAAAAAATTAAATAATTAATATCCGTTAATCTCATATTTGAGAAGAAATAAACATCCCAATTACTTATCCAGAGGATAACATCTCTAATGGTTGACATCACATCTCCCTGATCTTATTAATCCCACAAAGGAGATAATTATCGCAACTCACCCCTGTGCCCGCTGAACACAACCCTACTGTCACTGGACGATTGTCACTCGACCGACCGTCATCCGACCGCAAACCGTCGAGCTGTCGACCGCCTCCGACCGACCTTTGCCCGTCGCCCGCCCGACTGTCACCCTCCGCCCGTCCCCGCAGCCTGACCGACCGACGATCGTAGACCGAAGACAGTCGACCACCGACCGACCGACCAACTTTCGACCACCGCCCGACCGAGATCGAGATCGAGCATTGCAATTTTTGAGAGAAAACCCTCATTTGTCCGATGAGATTGAGAAGGTTTGTGTTCTTGTGCTCCTCCTTTGCATGCTTTCTCTGTTAGATGTAAAATATTTGGATCTTTGCTGCAAAACCCTGCATGTATGGAGCATATAGTTGGTTTTTGTTGATGAGGAGTTCCTTCTCCCTGATCTATATTATGTCGGAAAAATATTTTTATCGCTTTATTTCATAGTCGGAAGCTTTGGCTTACCCCATGAAATATCTAGTTTCCATCACTGTCTTTGAGAATTGAGATCAGTTTCAATCTGGATTTCGAGAGGATGACCTTTTCCTTTTCTCTTTGTAGTGTTTAAGTCTGTTTAAGTAAATTTTCTGAGATTCTTGTGTTTCATCTTGTTTGATTCAGCAGGACACTCACTTTTTTTGTGGCATATTTATTCAAGTGCACTTTTTTTTTTGTAAATACACACAACAACGTAGAAAATCCGAGTATCGAGAGAAAACCCACAAAAATCACCAGATCTTGTTACATGGGTTGCATACATATACCCACAAAAGGGAGAAAAAACGTAATACGTAAACCATCAACATGCACGACTTACCTATCCCGTGCTCCATGTCTCATTCGTCATAAGTAGTCGGCAACTTCAACACCCTTAGATATCTTCCGCTACTGGTCAAAGAAGGCAAAAAGGGATTATCCCTATACAGCCATTGCAACTGCCAAAAGTTTGCAACTTGAGCTTCTCCTAGTGGTCCTCAAACACATAATGACATATAGTTTTCCAATTTGTTGCTACCCATCAAATGAAAGATCAAGAAACAAGATTCTAATCTTCTCTTCAACTTATCCTCATAATCACCATCTTAAAAAAAACATGGCATTGAACTTCACCACATCCACGACAGTTGCAGTATTAGCAACAACATCAGTTGCCATAATCCTAACAACATGGGCTTATACTCTGTTGATCAACTGGCTAATTTCAATAGTTAAAGTTTGCTCGAACTCGATGGCAATGGCGGATCGGATGACGGCGATGACAAAGAGCAATGCTGCCCTCACTTACGTGTATCTTCTCGTCTTCATCGCGCTCTCTAGTGGCCAGATCTTCTTCAACAAGGTCTATCTTCCTCTTTCCTTCCTTTTCCTTTACTTTTAGCAAGATCTGTGTGATTGTGTGGAAAATTTGTGTCGATGCTTTAGCCTGTAGTGGTTGGTAATTGACGCTGAATTTGAACTACTATGCTTTAGTTGTAGCCATATCTAATGCAGAAGAATTGGCTGGTGATTCGGTCAATTAAGAGTATATATGTGGTTTTTGGAGCCGAATAAGGAGCTGATTGATCGTTTTGAAGTTGCATGATTGAAAGATCCAGCACCGGAATTTGCACTCGTTAACCTAATAGAATAATTTTAGTTCCAATTCATACCCTGAGATTGTTTCCAATGAGAATTGGATCTGTGAGACTATGATCTTGATATTTTTGAGAGTGAAGTATTGATCAATAGTTTAGTTTGTGACTTGTGTCCTTTAGAAATGGCAAAATGAACTTTAATTCAGACATTTGGTGTCAAATTTCTAACAAGTATTGTGAACAAGAGAGGGTGGTTTGTTTTAACTCATAGGCAAATTGGCAATTTGTCAAGAAAGGTTGTCTCAGTAGTAAGCTATCCTTTTTCCCAACTATGTGGTTAGGGGTTCGACATTACTTAGAGCATCATGAAACAATCCATTCGTATTAAATTTGGAGTAGTAAAGTTACAAACATCTTGCCTCCGTAAACTCCATAATTGACAAGATTATTTGGATTGTTGCCATCGATTATAAAAATTCCTTGATGAAGAGATAGGGTGCAACAATTTGTTATTAGCTTTATAGGGAAAACATTCATGGGAGTGACATGAAGGTATACATACAAGGAATGATGATCCCTCGGTCGTTATCCTCCGTGAATATGTACAGCCTTCCGAATTAGATGTTTATGCACAATTTTTGTGCTTTGCTAACCTTTTTGGATATGACATAGTGATTGTGAGATGCAGATAAAGTTAATGCTATATATGAAATGCATTGAAATCTATCATGATGTTTTGTGGGTTTTGTCTTTTCTTTCATGCTAGTTACGTAGCTCTAGATCTCTTGCTCGAACTAAGGTAACTTTAAGGGATAATCTCAATTCATGTGTTATTTCTATAAATTTCTTGCCGGTTAATTAGAAGTTCTACTCATGATATCTCGCTTGGAATTGCAACTAATTATCTTTACGTGGTTTTTTACTGGAAGCTTGATTTTAATCTTCTTGAATCATTTCAAATTTCAGTCATATCCAAAGCTTATCGTACTTGTCAGCATCTCCTCTTTATGTTTTAAAATAGTAGATCTGCTCATGTTAATCCCGACCCAATTGATGAAGGGGGCAAAAGGTTGTTTGAACATGCTGAAAGCTTTATATGGTATTTCCACGAAATTTTCAACTAAATATTATGCTTCGTATCCCTTATTCTGAAGCTAGTATTATCCTTATTCCAAGTTTTTCAGGAGGGTGGTGCTTTTGATTATAAGAATGATTCTGATGAGCCTACTTCCAGCATCGCGCCATGCCATGAAAAATATATTTCAAAAACTTATTTCAAAGAGCATGAGAGGCTACAAGATTCAAGTTTTCAAAATTATATAGTTCGCGTACTTGAAGGTAATCCTGAACGAGTACATGCAGAGCTTTTAGACTTGCATCACAATCTAGTTGGTGAGGGATCTCATCGCCATTTATCTTCGTACTTGAGATACAGCATTGAGCCAGATTCCATTTCTGACCCTTCTGGCCAACAATGCGAGATCATACTCATTGAAAGGTTGCCTTCAGGCATTTTCGCCGACCCTTTCGAATATCAACATCTTATTCGACGTGGAGGTATTCTTGTTTCTTCACTTGTAGGTTTTAGGTGCAGTTATTGATTCCAGTTCAGCATTTATATGATTATATCTTTTAATCTGTTTCCCACAGTGTTCAAGGATGCTGCTGTTTTTGGTGATACGAATTTGGAACTGCCTTCATTTTTGTCCTCTCGGTCTATGGTCGAGGTGCACATAGAAGTTGATTCAAATATAACTACTGGTCAGAAATTTTCCGGGGAAGTGAAGGTTGAACTCCCCGTACATGCAAGATATCCTGTAAGTAACCCCTTTCCTGGGTATATCTTTGCATAATTCGTTCTGTTTGGATGAAGTGCAAGCCTCCACTTTCGCCAAATTGTTGATCTACACTGAGATTGAAACGATACTCATCCTTTTTCTGGTTCCGGAAAACCTTTTTTTTTTTTGTGTGGAGAAATCACCTACAGAAAGCAATAATTTTTTTGCATAAGCGATATATACATATGGTCTGGTTTTCCCTTAACAAGTCGTATAATTTTTTATGGTTTTTGCATTATCTATCATCAAATGTGGTGATACCTCAAGGGTTTTGCTGCTGGAGTTCTTTTTCCCTGTATTGGCTCATGAGTCATGACATCAGTTGCCTGGAATCATATTTATGCAGCTTATTCTGTTGCAAATTTGTTTGTTTTGGCAGCCAGTGGGAAATGATGGCTATTCTAGAATAGAATTTGGCAAACCAGATTTGCTTCTGCGGTGTGGTACAGAAGGAAGTGCATGTAGTAGTCAGAACTGTTCATTATCGTCAATCACAGGCGGTGCTGATCCTGGGCAGAATGCTGTTTCATGGAGCATACCTGCAGGGATCGAAACTCGTGCCAAAGTTGTATCTGAAGTCACTTTTGCTTCAGCATTATTGTCTGCAGCCCTGATTATAGTGGTATCATTGCGACAGTCTAGTGTAGGAGGTAAATTTTTTAAGCAGTCTTGAATAAGACAGAGTTAGCACACTTTCGGGGTCAGCTCAAGTTCTTCAAAGGTCTTCAGCTAATTTTCATTTTGGGTTGAATCTGGAATTCGACATTGCTGTATCTCAAAAGTAGCCTCTTAAGTCATGCTTTTTACCACGACAAAGTTTAATGTCGAAGCCCTGGACAAAACTCGCCCCCCCCCCCCCCCCCCCAGAAGTCCAACAGATACCAATATAAAACCAATCATTACTACTAGTGTTTATCATAGACCCTAACTTAGTGGTCCAAAATCACTTAGGACTATAGGAGAATGGATGTTTGTGACAAAAACCTATAACTGACCATCATCCTTGTTGAGTTATCTATGGGCTAAAATACAAGATACCAAAACCGTAATTATGAAATTCGTTTCGTCAATGGTTGCTTTGGTTCTTGATGCCTTTGTTGAGCATAAAAAGATGTTGAACAATATTTTAGTCATTTTGTTTTATCGAAACCAAAAACAAGGTTATGTATCATTTTGAGTTTTGTATATAATATTTTTCCAAAAAATTTATAATTTTATTTTAAAAAAGATTGATATTATAAATAATCTTCTCATTCTTATTCTATATTCATCAGCAATCTAACTGTGATTTGTGAATACTTTTTTATCACATAAAAAACAGTTCCTGGTCCCTAGTCCTACAAAGAGTCTCTCTAGAGGGGAACGAATCCCTTTTAAGACTTGTGAACAGCAATGCCTATGAGGGCTCCACTCCCAAAACAAAATAAAAAATCGCCGGCGATTTCAGAAATCTTGGGTCTCCGATTCCGGCATGGAGGAAATCCGGTGACCTGGGTTTGTTCAACTCCGTTGCTCTCACTGGCTAATTTCAATAGTTGAAGTTTGCTCGAGTTTCGATGGCAACGGCGGGTCGGATGACGGCGACGACGAAGAGCAACGGTGCCCTTACTTACGTGTATCTTCTCGTCTACATCGCGCTCTCCAGTGGCCAGATCTTCAACAAGGTCTATCGGTCTATCTTCCTCTTTCCTTCCTTTTCCTCTACTTTTAGCAAGATCTGTGTGATTGTGTGGAAAAGTTATGTCGATGCTTTAGATTGTACTGGTTGGTAATTGACGCTGAATTTGAACTACTGTGATCATGCACACGAGATCCAGCTGCTGCAAGTTGATCCTAACCTCAGATGTATATATATAATAAAAAAATTGTTTTCTAATATCTTTGTAAGGTTTCGACCCTGACTACTTAGTTAGGGGGAGGGGCTGCTTATAGCTAAGGTATGTCATTGTTCTGTTAGCCAA
Organism: Drosera capensis; assembly: GCA_001925005.1. NCBI lineage: Eukaryota > Viridiplantae > Streptophyta > Magnoliopsida > Caryophyllales > Droseraceae > Drosera > Drosera capensis. The sequence continues at coordinate 104,389 of LIEC01012267.1, read as the reverse complement.
GGTGTCCCGTCAATTGTTATGGTTTAAGTGCATTCTTGCGCTTGACTATTGTGTGTAGAAATTTATGTTTATGAAGTAGTGGCTGTTTGAGTGGGATGGTCACTGGGAGAAAACATCGGATTGCTTTCTTGAACTATGATGATTCGAGAGAAGAGTTTTCATGACCTACCTTTTGACTTTGTATTCGAATTTGAACTATTTATTATTCCATCATTCCAAATTAATAGTAATGATTCTTAGTGGACAAGCTGACCTATGGATCATAGTCAGACACGTCTATCACATAGGTTGATTATAGGTTTAATTCTTGATAAAAATAACCTCGGGTAGTGGACTATGTATATTGTTTATATTGAGTTCAATTGTGTTAGAAGATGATCAAGCATCTACTTCTTGTGTTTCATCTTGTTTGATTCAGTCAGACACTCACTTTTTTTGTAATTGTGTTTCATCTTGTTTGATTTAGCAGGACACTCATTTTTTTGTGGCTTATTTATTCAAGTGCATTTTTTTTAACAACGCACAACAACGTAGAAAATTTGAATATCAAGAGATAAATATAATATGTATATATATTTAAAACGATAAGGATAACAAGTTATTGTCGATATCGAATATTTGGGATACTTGTGGATATCGATTCGGATTTAAGAATCAATCTTATCTTTTATAATATATCATTAACTTTTTTTACAACTCTTACACTAATCTCATTATCATAAAAAAATATTCAATTTTTATTAAAATATATATAAATTTAATATTCATATAAATTTTAATATATAAATTGAAATATTTTAATTAATTCCGAATGAAAAAATATTATATAATAAATAAATTTGGAACGGGAGTATTTTGTACTAGCATCCAATTTGAGAATTCTAGCCGATAGATCAAGAAGAATTTAGTGCTACTTTTAGCCACATAGGCAGGAAAAAATGGCACATCACTTCATGAGCAAACCAAGTCACGGCCACATAAGGCCACGTGTATCGCCATCATTGGTCAAACAACCAATAATCGCCACTTGATTGGCTCCTCTCTCCCCCACAACACGTCGTCAACTCATCACACGTGGTCGTCGCTTCGTCTCCCATCAACCAATTTTTTTTTTAAAAATAAACAAATAAAAAATGCAAAAATAAAATCGAAGTACAGAGGCGGGAGAAGAAGATGAACAGCGAGATCTCGAGTCTCAAGTTTTCTCAAATTCGATCAATTTGGGATTCGATTCTTTGTTTTTGATCTCGAAGTTGTTTGAATCGGAGCTGAAATTGGGGGAATCCAAGATCGAGTGTGGTTAGGGTTAGTCGGTTTGGATCGATTTGGGAGAGGGAAACAAACCCCTACAAGCTTGTGTTTTGGAGAGATTTGGATCGTCTCTCGGTGCTGTGTGGGGGAACGATGGCGAATCGGAGGAGAACGAGTCTCGTTTTCTTGTTGTGCATTTTGTCTTGCACTCTTTCCACCATTTCTGGGTAAGCAAATTGCTTAGCTTGTGTCTCACGATATGATGCAATGAGTTTTAGTTCTGTTTTGTTTTTATTTTGTTTTTGTTTTGTGTCTGACTACTGAAGTGTTGATGTTGATGATTGTAGAGAGGGAGATGTGTTGTGTTTTGGTGGTTGAGTGAGTAGTAGAAATGGAAATCGATGCAGTGAAGCAATGTAATGTTGTACTAGGAAAAAAGCTTTTTCTTTTGGTATAGTTGATTTCTGATTGTGGTATTACAACAAGTGTGACTTGGGAAACACTGGGTTCAATAATGTTGACCCTTTTGCTATAGTAGGAATGGGAATGAATGTCAGAAGCTGTATCAATGTTAAGATGCAGGAAAAAAGCTTCAGCTTTTGGTGGAGTTTGTTTCTCAGTGTAGTATCATAGCAGGTGTGATTTGGGAAACACCAGGTTCAACAATTTTGGGTCTACTTTTTAGAGGAGGAGTGGGAACTGATTTGTCGAAAGACCAAGCTAAGCAATGATACAATAAAGAAGGTTGAGTTTTTGTTAAAGTTGGTTTGTCAATACAGTATCATAGCAGTCCTGATTTGAGAGCCAATCGTTTGATAGTATCTGCAATCAGGGACGCAGGGGTAAGTATGGCAAAGGTGGGTCTGGGCCACCTAGACGTTTGCATTTTCTTTGTATGTATGCTTGGTCAGTAGGCTCAATTGGTGTTATAGATCATAACATCATATGATAAAGATAATGAAATTGATAATATAAGCTTGATTACATCTCCTCAAATATGAAATTATGTAAGATATACATAATTGAATTATTGAGATGCCTTAATGGTATTTGAATATTTATTCACTCTTCTTGAACTACATAGTTTTGAGAAGAATCGAAAAGTCATTCACAGACTCGATTGTTATTCATAAATTGACTGGCTAGTGCTCATATCACCTGTCATGGGATGATGAGTTATTAGTCATTTATTGTTTTCGAGAGAAATTGTTGACACTATATATTGAGCCAGACCATAAAAAAACTTAAATCTTATGAAAGATCATTGTTCACAAATGAGAATTAGCTTCTTTGAATATCGGCCCACCCGAACAAAAGCTTCTTGCTTTGTCGCTATCTACACTAATTGTTGTTATAGGATGAATGCTAACGGATGTGTTGGAGCAATAGTTTGACACAGATGGAAGATTGAGTTTTTGATGGAGTTGGTTCGCCAATATAGTATTAGAGCTGGTGTGGCTTGAATTTTATGAAGGTTCGAATCATGCGATATTTCTAACTCTTTGTTATTTGAGGAGGGGAAGTCGATGTGTTGAAAAACTAGAGAAATTGATGTTTTGAAATTGGGGCAATGGTGTGAGACAATGGGAACTTACGAAGTTAGTGAGTGAATGTTTGATTGATGTTCCAAAATAATGATGCACACAAGTTAAGTGATTGTAGGATGGTATGGTGATGTCTGTCATTATCATGGTGAGTTTGATGGGTGAATTGGATTTGTCTCATCGTGCTGCTCTTTCTTCATAACCTTTTTATGTGTTGGAAACATTATTTCAGATGTATTTTGATATTGAGAACAAGAGAAGACTGTGAAATTCCAAATGACCGAAAGTAAAGCTCTTATGCGTCCCAGTTAGGCACAGCTTGTGTTAAGCGTTTATCTAAGTCGCAAATACGCTAGTGCACGTGTCACTTAACAAGTAATAAAGTGGAGAGTAAGAGTATCGTCCCACAAGGAGCTTGGTCTTTTACAATCAACGTTGGTAGCTCTAAAGTTCAATTGTCGTTTTAATCTAACGTAATGAATGAAATGTGAAACTATGCTAACACGCTAATAAACCACAAGTGGTATGAATGTGAAGGTAAGATTGTGATCTCGTTATCCTAGTGTATGATCATTCCCTTTACTCTAATCTAGTTGTTCTTTAAGTGTTTGAGTTGTTAGTCAAGAATCCCTAAGCTACACTCTAGTCCCTATCGAGATTTAGAGTAAATCTTACTAAGCCCTATCTCAACACATCTCTACGAGAGGTTAAAGCAACTAGTAAGTCGTTTATACAGTGGTTTCCCTTATATAACTACGAGTCACGTAAGCGGTTTCTCTACCTTGAGTTCAGCTCAAGGTGAAGGTTGTCTAGGTCTTGTCTACATCTATCCTCTCGAAATCGAAGCAAACTACATCCTCTCGAAATCGAAGCAAACTATAAGTTCAATGTTGAGTGATCAATCAAGTGAGACATTATGTTCAACAATCAACACACAACCATAAACAATGAACGAACAACTAAGTGAAAGCACGGAAATGATTGTAACATTATTCAAACTATATTATGACCCTAATGGAAGGTTTAGCTCGTGATTCAGAAGCAATGACAAATCATCAAACACATGATGTGTGTACACGTTATAGTCATCTAGAGTCCAAGGGAAACGGTAAACCAAAGATGATCTCCACTAGATTAGAATGATGATGAATGATCTTGATCCTTTCTTGATCTTCTTCTACCTTCTTTGATGATGATTTGATAATTAAAATCCCCAAAACAAGCTCAAACCTCACCAACATTTAACCACTACACAAGATGATCAACAAAGTGGAAAATGAGGTCCTTCTGTGTGAGGGGAGAGGAGCCGCTCTATACAAGTGGCGCCATAGGTCCACAAAGTGTGTATCAGGTTCTGGGCCGCCTCTTCGTGGCCCATTTTTGTCTGGACCTATTCGAAACCCTGTTCGTTTGACCTTCGTTTTCGACGTTCTTGGTCTCGTTTTGCTTTCCTTGTAAAAACAAACATGAATATGTATGAATCAACTCAGGGAAAAACATTTAACACAATTTAGAAGCACAATTCATTCCAAGGCACATTGAAAACCGAGAAGAAAACAAGGTCAAATATGCATTTTTATATTGTAGTCAGTTTGCGACCCCAATCATAATTTGTTTGTGTGTTCATGGGTTTTTTTTTGTGGTAAATTATCATTTTTTGGCTACATCCTCTCTCCCTTCGTTTTCCATGCTTTAACCTCATCTTACCATACAATGTGGGGTAGTAAGATTCAAACTCGTAATTGCTTGACAAAGCTGCAATGTTATGATTTTGAGGCTGTCGAACTGGATTTTATGTTTGGATGTGCAAAGGATGGTTTTTATCAAGAAGCTTAACTTTTTCTCTCCTTTACGGTGGTTAGGAAGAGTTACTATGACATACTGCAAGTGCCCAAGGGAGCTTCAGAGGAGCAGATTAAAAGAGCTTACAGGAAGCTGGCATTGAAGTATCACCCTGATAAGAATCAAGCGAATGAAGATGCTAATAAAAAATTTGCTGAGATTAACAATGGTAAGGAATTATATTGGAAGTTATTTAATGTTGTTTTCCATTCAATTGCCTGTGGTTTTGCTCGAGATTCAAACATATTGGACTACCTCTGATTAGGGCTGTAAATGAGCTAAGCCATGCCGAGTTGGACTTGGTTTGGGCTGACTCGTTTAAGTAAATACTAGGATTGGGCTTGGTTTCAAGGTTGATTTAAACCTAATGGAGTCGAGCTCATGGAGCTTGTTTCATAAATGCTGAAGCTTGGGCTCGGCTTGGCTCATCTCATTTATTCACTCGAGCCTAATCAAGCCAAATTAAACTCGAGTTGAGTCAATCTATACACAATATTTTTAGAATTTAACATAAAATTCACTATTAAATTCATTGCAAAGAAATCCAAACCAATAAGATAGATGATAGAAAATTAAAAACTACATAACGTAAAACTTGAATGAGTCGTTATAAAACAATAAGATGCGCACAACACAAAACAGTACCAAGAGCATAACATAAAAACACCGCAAAACATAACGAGGAAATAAGATTCATATCATGGTGGGAAAAAAAATCCCTTGGCAGAAAGCCCTAAAAACAGTTTTCATATGACTAGGAAATAACAAAAAATCCTAAATAACGTATATTAAAAAAAAAATGACAACGAGCCTTATATATGGATATATTACTAAACATGAGCCTTAAATATTTACATATGTACAAAAATTTAACACAAGCCTTAAACAAACCCATAAACAAGCCGGCTTATGAGCTTTTAAATGAGCTAACTCGTGAATCTATCAAGTCGAGTTATAGTAGGTTTAGGCTTGACTCATTTAACTACACGAGCCTAAAATTTGGCTCAAACTTGGCTCACTTTCTTTAATAAACGATACTTGAGTCAAGCTTTTGTCGAGCCGAGTCAAAGAGGTTCGCAAATTGGTTCGATCACTTACAGCCCTACCTCTGATCCAGATTACTGACTCCAGTTCTTTTTTGTTCTGTTTGTTGTTTCTTAGCATATGAAGTTTTGTCGGATAGTGAGAAGAGGAACATTTATGATAAGTATGGTGAAGAGGGTCTCAAACAATTTGCAGCAAATGGTGGGAGAGGTGGTGGAGGTGGTATGAATATTCAAGACATTTTTAGCCAGTAAGTCAATTTATCATTTGAATTTTGAGTTTCTTTTGTATTGGGCTGATTACGTTATGCATTTTGCATACCTATTATTGAACTCTGGCTCTAAGTGATTAGCAATACATAGGAATTTTGGTGTGCGATTGAGTGGGTTGCAGCAAGGAGGTTCTTTTCTCAGCCATTGGATAATTGTGAAAATTGATTCTGGGTTTCTGAATTTTGCATTGCATGTATTCATATGATTCCTTTGTTCAACTTTTAGATTTTTTGGTGGGGGTGGTCCAATGGAGGAAGAAGAGAAAATAGTGAGAGGGGATGATGTGATTGTTGAATTAGAAGCAACATTAGAAGATCTTTACATGGGTGGTTCAGTGAAGGTAGAATGATTCTCCAATCGAATTTCATTCTTTGTCCAATACGTTCAGTAACTTTGCAAGAACTGAGCTGCTTTTCCTGTGTTACCTTTGCTTTGCATATTTCAGTTTTGGAGGGAGAAAAATGTTATAAAACCAGCCTCTGGAAAGAGAAAGTGTAACTGCCGGAATGAAATCTCTCATAGACAAATTGGTCCTGGAATGTTCCAGCAGATAACAGAGCAAGTATAAGTTTCACTTACTTTTGATCGTATATTTTTTGATTGTCAATATTGAACCTTGGTTGATAACAACCATACTTCTAGACTCGAATTAAAGCAACTGCTGCTATGCTAACGGCTACAGCCTCTTGTTTATGGTCTTCTTGTGCTGATTATGGGCCCATCAACCTTCTTCATATGATAGTAGTATGATTGGACTTCTTATGCATCTCTCTCTTTAATTTATAGATATGTGATGAATGCCCAAATACTAAATATGAACGGGAGGGATCCTTCTATACTGTTGATATCGAGAAGGGGATGCAAGATGGACAAGTAAGCTATTAACTGACTATTACTTTTATGACTCACTTGATTCTGTTTGGTGAAGAGTACTGATGACGCAAACGGAGAAGAGTTGGTATTTTTTTTTATTTCTTTGATCGATATTATCTTCTGGAATCAATCTATGGAATAATCAACTATTTTATTCTTATATTGGGATTTGGGGGCATGAACTTTGCCCAATCATCATGACTTCTTGATTATATCACTTCCTGATTCCCTATCATATAGGCATTGGAAGGCCGGCGATACATCAGACATGAGAGTTAAGCTTGTGCTTCCCACTAAAAAGAGATAGAAGAAAACGAAGAAGAAAAAATCGTGAGAATAAGTGATCTTTAAATTATGGTTATCTAGTCCGTGCTTCGTTCCACTTCGTGATACTAGTACTGGTACACAATCCGTTGATTTTCAAATATACAAGTCATAGGGGATAGGTTTAGACGGTACATGAATTAGGTTCTGAGTACGTTAAGGTTCGTAAGAGTCGGTCTTTTTTTTTTCTTTGATCGATATTATCTTCTCGAAACAATCTATGGAATAATCAACTATTTTATTCGTATATTGGGATTGGGGGGCATGAACTTTGCCCAATTATCATGGCTTCTTGATTATATTTTTCAACAAAAAAAGGCTTTATCACTTCCTGATTCCCTATCATATAGGCATTGGATGGCCGGCGAGACATCAGACATGAGAGTTAAGCTTGTGCTTCCCACTAACAAGAGATAGAAGAAAACGAAGAAGAAGAAATTGTGAGAATAAGTGATCTTTAAATTATGGTTGCCTGGTTCGTGGTTCATTCCAGTTCGTGATACTAGTACTGGTACACAATTCGTTGTTTTTCAAATATACAATTCGTAGGGGGTAGGTTTAGACGGTACATGAATTAGGGGCCGAGTATGTTAAGGTTTGTAAGTCTGTACGTTACAACATACTATAGGTATATATACACTTACATGTACTTAAAAGTATAGAAGTATGTAATCATGTGTTATATCTGAGTACTTTTCACATCATATAGACATTACTCATTAATACAATGCTCCAATTTAAATCTTAGAATATCTTTTTCTCATTGTCTTTTCATCTTTAAGTTCCCGCATCTTAGGATTGACATCAATTTTCAACATCACAATTTATTTCATTTTCATAGTCTAAACAATTAACTAAATATGTGGCTTTTAACTAAATCTCGGTCTTTTGTTTACTCTTTCGTCATCATGACACGTAACATAAACATTGTTATTATTGGGTAAATTTCAACCCTTCATAACATCAAATCTTGATATGTTTCTTGGTTTGTAGATATATGATTTTATTTTGAAATTTAGCTTTTTGTGCATTTATTATTTTGAATCTGGTACGTCAAATATCGAGTACTGGTTGGTGTTAAGTCACGTGTTGACGACTACTAGTAAGTTTCTGTCTAGTATTCACGCGGCAAGGGAATAGATGAATCTTTTGCAGTTCACATCATTGTTTTTCTCATGTTGTGATGAATATTCTGCAGGAAGTCGTTTTTTATGAAGATGGTGAGCCTGAAATAGATGGGGAACCTGGGGATTTAAAGGTTTGATCTCTTTTCATATTAACAGTTCATATTGCAGTTGCTGAATATTCTCTCATAGACCCGTCTCATTCAACTTCTATTATTTTTTTCCCACAGTTCCGTATTCGTACAGCAGCCCATGACCGCTTCACAAGAGAAGGCAATGACTTGCGTACAACAGTCACCGTAACTTTGGTAAGTTTTCTTATGATGTTTTTGAAGAAGTGCACCAAGATTACTGCCTTTTTAGTATTGTTTCTTTGAGTTTGGTGAGAATATCAATGCCTCATACTTCAGTGCTTGTTGATCCCATTAAATGTGGAAGTCCTTGCATCCATCCTTATGAAAGTTGAAATAGCACTTGCTACAATGATCTGCTAGTTACTTCTAACTAGAGTAAGTTTATTAGGCTGGATGAAGTCTCGGGTGTGTTCTCTCACGGCCATGTATGTAAAATGGCTAGTTTTACTAACTGTAATTTATTGTCGATGTAATTATTCCTGGGTATTCTATTAGTGCATGCTAATGTGTTTCACTTTTAGGGGTGGGGTCATAGTCAACCCTTTTCATTCAGGAGCATCATACAACTTGTTGGTGTTTGGACAAACATGATTCTGCTCATTGCTTTTGGTGTGGCAAATCAGTTAGGTCTTGTAGGTGGCAAAAAAAAAAAAACCATTTTTTTCTTAAAAAGAGATAAATTTTGACAAAAAGATAAAACCCAAGGAAGGAGAAAGAAACCCTAAAACAATAAAAACTAAAAAATCTAGATATAGAAATCCTATTAAAAAACCCACATAAAATAAAGGGAAAAATATGGATTACCCCCTGAACTTTTACGCGGTTACACTTAAACCCCTGAACTTTGGAAATTTACACTTGCCCGCTTAAACTTTGGAGGTTAAATGTCACAGTTATTTTTTTCATCCAAATAAACGACTATTCTATTCTAAATCATTAAAATAATATTTTTCTTCCCTTAATACATAACTTTTTACCAAAAATAAACCAAACATGTTTTTATTGAAACCAAACCTTAAAATCACCAAAAGAAAAAAAAGAAGAAGATGAAAAAATTAATCCCAAATGACACACCAATTGATTGTGGTGGTGATGATGGTTTACGGGTTGCCGGATATGTGGGTTTCAATTTAACAATGGTCACAGTGGGGAAAGGGGTGTTGAAATGGGTGGTGGATGAGTATGTAGCGATTTTGTGGTGGTGGTTGTGAGCGGTGAGGTGGTTGATGCTAGTGGTGGATGGTAAGGTTGTGGGGGTTAGGTATGATGGTGGTGAGGGGGTGAGGGGGTGAGGAGTTCTACTATGATGGTGGTGGAGAACAAGGAGAGTTTAGCATTTATGGATGTGAAGAGTTTGTTGATAATGGTGATGGAGAAAGGTACGAAGGTTAATGGTGAAGATGTGGTGGAGTATGTTGGAGGATTTGGTGGTGATGATGGTGGAAGAGAGAAGTTTGGTGGTGGAGATGACTGACAAGGGGAATCATTGGTGATGTAGGTAGGTAGGTGGTGGTGGTGGTGGTGTTTTGGTGGTGTTGATGGGGAAGGTGATTTGTGGTGTGGATGGTTTGGGGAAGAAAATGATTTTTCTTTTTTAGTTTCCATTGTTTGGAAGCTTTTGGAATTTTGTGTTTAGTTTTGTTCATGGTGTTAGGGTTAAGATGACGGCAGAGGGATTTTTGTATATTTCCAAAGTTCGGGGGTTTAAGTGTAACGGAATGAAAATTCAGGGGGTTAATCTGTAATTTTTCTTAAAATAAAAAACATACATAAACCGTGACATGCCAAATAAATGTGAACCATTGGATTGAGAATCCAATGGCCCACATTGAGTACAACACGGTGTTGTACAACAGGGGATCATGTTTGAGGCGGCACCAGATATGGGCTGAACTTCGGTATGAGAAATGTGTTTAAAGCACCAGGACTGAAGGTGGAAGTGCCCCTTAGGTGCTGTTTAATCGGATCTAGCTCTTAGCTGTGGTTGTCACTCCATTGTTTACCCGGTGAAAAAGGTTTCAGTAATTGCAGTGTTTATATTGATGTCAAAATGGATGTGTTGTTTTGGGACCAATTGTGAGATATCCGGTAAACTTGAGATGGAATACGAGCTTGAGACCTTCAGAGTCGTTCAGTGTCTTTTAGGCATCTTGCATCTGATTGTACGTCATGATGGGGGGATAATGACAAGGATTTTAGCTATAACTCCAAATCTAGTTGGATTAAAAAGAGCAACATTATGAGATGTGCTTTTTGTGTGTTGTTAAGGCTTCGCTATCCAACCAGCGGTATAGAGCAAAGTTTTTGCACTCATGTATGAAAAATGGTTGATTCTGTTATGGAAATGTCCAGGTGAATGCACAGCTAGCTTCTTGTTAAATATCGATCTTCCAATTCTGCATTCACTTACGACTCTAATGAAAACAAAACTAACGTGGTTTTTCAAACCTGGAATTAAGTGTGATTGCGAGGTTGATGTTCCCAAAATGGCCAATGTTATATCGCTGTACGCTTTCTACATTGTCTTCACCTATGAAACAGCTTTTACGTACATCCGTTCCTTTATAAATTTATTTTGATGCCATGAAATTTTTCAGGTTCAAGCCCTTGTTGGCTTCGAGAAGACCATCAAACACCTTGACGACCATTTGGTAGACATCAGCTCAAAGGTTAGCCCAGTGTTTGAATTAATTTATGACACATGTCACAAATCGCTTGCAATAATGGTGAATTGAGATAAGAGTTGATTTACTAGAATGAAAGTCGTGACAAGCATTACACTGCTGACATTGCAAAAAAGATACCCTTTTTTTGCTCAACTTAACTAGCTTATCTAGTTCTGAAGGTTTCTGTTTATAGCAGTTTTGGGGGAAAGATATAGAGTGTGGAACGGCGGCAATGGCCTTTTTTTGTTTTTTTTTTTTTTTTGTAAAGTTAAATTGTATTTAACCAAGGAGAAAAAATTGCAAAAAAAAAACAAAAACAAAAAAAAAAACCTCCTAATGTGTTCATGCCTTGTTGATTTCTATACATCGCATGAATGGAACTCAAACCATAAAATATCATCAAGACACTCTAAGATTGACAAATTGGGTGGGTACATGATAGTGCCCCCCTTTCGAGTAGGGACGAACTTCCGAATTTGTGAAAGGATTAGAGATGGAACAATAGGATTTTTGGTGGGGTTAAACTTTTCTACTCATTCATTCCTCGATTCCCCATTTTTGTAATGGTTATACAAATGCATCAAACATGCAACTAGGAAGTCGTTTATGGAATGCAAACAGCAAACGTGAACTAGTCGCCTAAACCTTAGCTAAGGTGAATGCAAATAACAGAAACCTTAAAAATAATTCAGCAGTTCGGCCACTCTTCCCACTACTTCACGAAGTCCTTGAGATGGGTGGAGCTCTACGAACACGAACTGGTCGAGACTTCTCAATAGCTGCTTGGGCTGTCTGGTCACTAGCTTGTGAACAGGTTGGGTATGTGATAGTACGACATGAGTGTGATAGTTGAGTTTCAGAGTCACCCTGTTTCAAATATTACGACCTATTTTTATGTGGCATATGTTTAACAATACAACTACGAAGATTGCAACTTGATTGGACTGATTGATCGTGTCTGATCTTAGATAGCCAGGTATTCTACTGAAATCTAGGCTTTTTCTGCACTTCACCCTCTAATCACAAGTATCTCTGAACTGAATCCCGCTACATGGGTTCAATTACACAACCTTTATTTTTCCTGCAGTCTTGTGTCTAATTTAGGATGTCCAAATCTTGTCTCACTATCGTTCCGTTTTCCCTTTGCCTTTCAGTCTTGATACCCCTGCTGTTATTTTTCTTCTGCTTATATGATCTTGCCTCTTCTTGCCGATATCCCTTGTAACCCACCAATAGCATGTCACTCAGATGTAGCAATGTATGATAGGGAATAGAGATAGGGAGATTGCTATGATTAGTTTAAGAGAATACCTTTAACACGGTGATTAAACCGATTCTGGCAAATATCTATTGTGTTGTGCTTGAGGAGTAATGGGTTCACAGTTGCTAACATGTGAACCTATTGATCCAATTCCGGGTAAATATATGAGTAAAGGCTTCATATTTGCTAACATGTGAACCGATTGATCCGATTCCTGGCAAATATATGAGTAAAGGCTTCATAGTTGCTGGCATGTGAAGTCACACATTCTTTTCCCTAGGGCATCGCAAAGCCAAAGGAAGTAAGAAAGTTCAAAGGAGAAGGTATGCCACTGCATTACAACAACAAGAAAGGCGATCTATACGTTAACTTTGAAGTGCTGTTTCCAACATCATTGACGGATGACCAGAAACAGAAACTCAAGGAAATACTTGGATAGAGTTCTCGAGATCGCATGCTGATCCAACTGTAATTTGATGACTTAGGTATTTTTAGTCTGTTGTTTTCTTCATTATCCCTCTTCCACTTTAAATTCCAGTTTAAAGTTATATACACTCCATATACATATTTCCCCCCTGAAATTGCTCATTATTATGCTATGTCTTGTAACTGAAATTTTGCATAGGTCATGGCATTGGGGAATCAAAGTGATAACGGAACATGATTACTGTTCGGATGTCACTCCCTTACCAGTTTATCCCTTGATAAGTCCCATTTTTCTGGTTGGGTTATCTTGGAGGTTTTCTCACAGGGTTATTCGGTTCACCAGAAAAAAAATCCTTTGGATTTTCTTTAAAAAAAAAACTATAGAGGTTATTCTGTGTCTCACGTTGATTGCAACGGGGTATGAAATGTGGTTCGGCCAGTTAAATTTTGGTTTGTAATTGTATCCGTTGATGTTGCATGATTATCCAACTTGTTGCCGTTTTCATTTTCATCTTTCTTGCATTGTTGGTGAAATGTTGGGTTAGGAGAATCTTATGATAGACAATGAATCTCAAACAAAGCTTGTCAGTTGAGAGTGCTGCGGATTTCTTTTGTGGAAGTTGAAACCATCAAGGGCGAAAGTATGAATGGTCCATGATTAAGTAAAGGTTTGCTCTTTCGATAATTTGACAGATAGATCACTCAAGTTTGAGATCTATTGGATATTATTTGTGATGTAATTAATATTGATAATTTGAACAGTTTGATAAAAGTTATAATTATATGATATACATAATATCAATTCTATCAATTATCAATGTGTCTGGATGATTCCATCTCTGACGTTCCATCTCAAGTTTTAACTATTTGTCAATTATAAAACATAATGAACTATCAGATTTATAATATAATATCATCAGACAGTTCTTTTATGATCATCTCAAGCTAATTTTTCTTGTTGGTTTTTTGTTTTTATTATTGATTTTGGTTTTACCAATGACATACTGTAGCTATATTTTTCCAAAATCTAAATCGTGTTACCAGATCTCATCTTTCTCAATCCCAGTTAGAGATTTGGAGCATTCAAGTTACCCTTTCTGATCTCTCGTCACAAAAGGCGTGCGTGCAGAGTCACAAAGCGCTGGCATACATATCATCACTCACTTCGCGATGCGACACGGTGTCGGCTTTCCACGCGCTTACGTGTTTTCCATTGTGTACGTATCTCATATGGCATTAGCGGCACATGCACAGTCACGTGGCAAGGGGGTCGGTCAACCACGCAAAAACCTCGTCACGTCCAATATTGTTATGTTCCATTGAAATTATAATATTTTTATATTTAATTATTTTTTATATAAAAATATTTATATTTTATATTATATCAAATCATACGTCATCACTTATTTTTTTTCTTTTTCTCACTTTTTATCTCACACACTTATAAAGATAAAGTTTCATTCCTTACTAATTCAATACACACATGTATTATTGTCGGATCAAAATATTATATTTTGAATAGAACAAAGGAAATACATTACATGCTCAATCAAAAGAAACATATTTTTAAGTGTCTCGGTGAATAATTTGTAACCTTAAAGCTTTATGCATTATATATCGAATTTGAAATACTTAAATTGTTGATTAAGGGTTAATATTTATAGAAACTTTAGCTAATAAAATATTCAAAAAAAATACTTAGTATTTTACGTCGGTCATATGTAGTAACTACGTCCAAAGATTCCAATACATATTATTATATCACGATATAATAATACGCATCATCATACATAATAAATCTAAACGTTACCTTCTTAATATCGTTTACACATGCGTTCGACTTTTCATTTATGTGTCATCAAGTAGCACCTTCAACTCCATAACATAATAAAATTCACATTTTAATACATTTTCTTATGAATGTTTGTTCGGATTATGGAGTTAAACATATTGTTCGTACTTTATGAAAAACTGTTATATTAATATTATAAGATGATGCTGAGCATTGTACAAATCTCTGATATTTATTTTGATTATCCATGATGATGATTTTATATATTGAATATCATTAGAGGTATTTGTGAATATTTGGAGTTGTTTTGTGGTTAGAAAAATCATTCCCGGTCCAGAAGGTTCCGAGACCGCATCACGACCTCTAGGATGAGTATCTCGACCTTTGAAATTGGTGTCTGGATCTCTAAAACTGATGTTCCGACCTCTGAAACGAGCATCCTAGCACGAGAATGAGCCTCCCCGATCTCTAGATTGGTTGTCCTCGCTCTGGAACCTCAAAAAGTCCTATGTATCGTGGACTGAGTTTTTCTTTCTCACTAAATCTCAGTACATCTTTAGTAGGTGAGATCCTCAGGAACACATGATTCCCAACCTCAAACTCTAGAGGCCTTTGCCTCACATCGACGTAGCTCTTCTGACAGTCATGTGTAACTTTCATCTCGTTCTTGAATCTGTTTCATTTTCTCAGCCAAATCTTGTAACATCTCTGGTCTCAACATTGTTGTTTTATTGTACAAAAGTAATAGGTTTACAAAAGTTCACACAGCATAGCACACTATAAACTTTTATTGAGTACATATATAGTTCTGACTTTGGCACTTAAAACTTAGGGCTAGTCTACATTACATTGCTTCCCACACTTTCCTCATCAGTTTCACATCTAACATTTGCATACACACATTCCATAACCTTGTTGTGAGAGGAAACATTAGTTCAATCACCCTCGTCGGGAGGTCTTTTCTATATACTATTGCATTATCAACATCTCGTCCCATCCTTTTAGCACGCCCTTTGTAATTATAAGCCTCGATGGCTACATCCTCAAAGGTGATCCTCCATTCGTTCCTCTTGCCTCTTTTCCTATACTTCGGATTTTGTTTTCCCTGTATAAGGATATCCGTATACTTCTTCCTTATCGGAACCCATCCTAATGTCCTCAGAAGTGTTGCTAAAGGAGAATTGATCTTGTATGGCTCCTCTTGGAACTTATTCAGTCCTCCAAGATTGTGATTATAAATCACCTCGCTTACTCATTGTATATGTACCCCCATATCAATGTTTGGTTGCAACCTTAGGGTATTCGGATCGACTAGCTCCTTGGTCCTTCTATGACGCCATTGGGGCATAAACATTACCATATTGACCTACATTTTAACAATAAAAACAACATCATTAGTATCTTTCCTTAGTCTTGCCCTAACATTCCCAAAGCGGAAGATGCTAACCTGAGATGACATACTGAACAAAAAAGTTTGAAATCAGTTTGAAAATCAAAGGTATATAACTTTAAACTTAACTATCCCGACCCTCGTACCTATCACTCACATTAAGTTATCCTTGCTTTATACCTAGGGTTTTGATACCACTATGTACCTCCCCATCTTAGGTGGTACGGATCACTATCACAACTCAACCAAATAAAAAGATCGAGTCACAAAGGCACATAAACATGATACATTATATATCAAAAGAGTGGTAGGGTACCAAAAGGTCATTACATAACCATAATATCATACAAGTCTTCCAGATGATCATTGTATAAGTTTAATAGCTAAACATCGTACCCTTGCTCTTCTTGCCAACTTGAAAATGTTTAAAACAAGAAAAAGTGAGATAAAATCCTACCAACTATATTATGGAACATAAAAGAAAACATAGAGGTTTTCATGAAACAATTTCAAGTGTATAAAAACGATATAAGAAAGCATTGCGGAATATAACGTGTAGGCAGCTTGCAACAAGTAAATACATTATTATCATCTTGCATAATCCTGGTCTTTGAGTCTAAAATAGAGAAAACATGACACACAAAGAATGAAAACAAAGTTTTTGATAAGGCCATTACATACACGTGAAAGAAATAATCATGGAAGCATAATAAGGCTTGTCGTCTAAAGGATTTCTTGCAACGAGCACTTACTAAATGTCATTATGAACCTTCTGATTTGTGCTTTTAAAGTATCAAATCAAGTATGAAACTTAAAACAATTAAACAAACTTGGTCGCAAGTGGTCGTGCTTTGGAGTACTTGAGTCGTTTTGACATATTAGGTGCACCTAGGATCGATGAGAACCCACCGACATATATCATTGTTATCTTGGTAAGGAATAGGTTCCCTTAGCATATTCTTGGTGTTTCATGATCATAGAACCAGCTCGCAAAGCATACAAAACCGTTTCCTGATTTTCAAACCGTGACAAGGTAGAATGTCGGTTTACATGAAAACATATCGATATCCTTATAAACCATGTTGATAACTTGCAATGGTTTGTTTATCACACAAACTAGAGTCATACTCATATAGGAACACACAAGAACGTGACAAAAATAGTGGCTTGAACCATGGCAACATAAACCATACATATAGTTACCTCACACACTACTTGATTTCTTGTGTCTTAAACTATATCTCGTCCTTCTCGGACCTGTTAAGCTCGATCTCACCTAAAAATCCTGGTTTTTAAACTCATCATACACTTACTTACAAAGCATAACAAGTCCATTAAGATCATAGACAACTAATCCTTACAAGCATGTCGGAACTCCTTATTGTCGTGCACCCTTATGTTCTCTACCTTCTTCCCTTCTCTTGTCCACGAAATTTAGGGTCTTTAAAGTTCTGAAAATGATTCATTTTATGTCTATTTGTAGTGTGTTATAATAGGTGAATCTTCTCCTCTTTAGATAAGATAAAGGCACATGTTAGGGTAGGTATCATGTTTTACCTATAAAGTATGACATTCATGAAAATTCCTTTGTTATGCAATGACACTTAATCCTAAATTGTCTTTACTCTTCCATACCATTTTCCACATGCTTGTCGAGATCCATTTTGATGGTTTGACCCTTGTTGTCTTGTATAATTTTGGTGTCGTCGTTTTATTGATTGTTTTTGATACTCTACCTTAACATAGACTTGTTTGAAATCATGATGTGATTCGTCACTATGTTTATATCTTTTTCAATGGATTTTTAACCTATTTAGATCAACGATTTTATGCGTCTTTTCCTCGTCGAGGTTGTTTTTCAATTGCAATGTAACGTCATACGAGTCGGTGAAACGCTTGAAGCGTTGGTGAAACGTTCGCGATATTACTTCCTTAACGAAATGCTAGTGTAGTGCTCGCATTATTAACACGGTATAAGTAAAACATTCACGACAATAAAAAAATATAAACAAAACATTCGGATATTACAAAACACCTCTATATCATTACATAGATTTCAGCGTAAATAAAATCATCCCCCGTTTTCGTTTTCCCTCAAAACGACCAACCGAAAGCGACCCCAATGCACTTCCTTCCCGTCTCCTTCCTCTTTCTCTTCAACAATACGAACAAACCCAAATTTTCTTCAATTCCTCTGCATAAGCATTAACATAATCTCCCAAAATCCAATCTTCGATCCCCATAATCCCAAATATCAACAAACCCCAAAATCAAAGAGGGAAATATCGACCCAGAAATGGAAACCCTTCGATTTCGAGCACCGATTCCATGGATCACAACCCCAACAACTCCCCCAATCATCAACCCACCATTAAATCCATCGACCCAGTTGACCGCTTCGTCTTCTCGGTCTCATACGGGTTCGATATCGGTGGAGAAGGGAGGAAGAGAAGAGAGGGCACTGAGATTCCCGTTCAATTTAGGCCTCAGATCTGTGTTTGGAAAGCAGAGGATCAATGGGGTCGCCTTAGACGACGCCATTTTGGAGAATAAGGTCGAGAAGACAAATTTGGAAATGGGTTGTGATGAAGAGGAGGAGGATGTGAATTGGGTGATGAAGATTTTGCACGTTAGGTCGATTTGGGCGGAGAGGAAGGGAAATGGTGAGATGGGTAGTCGTGGAATCAGTGATTCGGAGAAGGCGGCGAAGGAGGCGGAGGGGTGTGATTATGAGGGGAATGGTAGTGTGTGTAAGGATTGTGAATTTGGTGGTGATGCTGAGAAGATTGAGATTGATAGGGAAGTCTTTTCGAGGTTGCTGAAGAAGGTTTCGTTGGCTGAGGTGAAGTTGTATGCTCAGCTTTCGTATTTGGGCAACTTGGCATATTCGATTCCTTCGATTAAGGTACTCGAATTAGCGACCCTTTTTGTTGATGATGATTTGATTTATCATATAATATTCGCAGATTTGATGATTTTGGTTAGCGTTGTTGCATACTTGTTTTATTGGCAATGTTAGGATGGTTTATGATCTTGATGTGGTCTTGTAATGAAAGGGTGATGGATTGTGGTGTTGTGATGGGGAATTGGATTGTTTAGATCTTGCTTAGGTTTAGGGTTCTATGGAGTCGATGAGGTGTTTATTGTTTATTTTATGCAATATTCTTATACGTAGGCTGCTTTTATCGATATACTGTATGGTCGGTTTTGAAAATTGACAAGTCGATTATTAAATTACCTGTTTTAGGATCTTTGCGCTGAAGGCGGTTGATCATGAAACTTAGACTGATAACTTGTCGCCACAGTTAAAAATGATATTATTTCCACCTGGTTTAACCTCACTTTCCGTATAAGGTAGGATGATTTGTTTTATCTTTGTAAGATTGCTTGCAGTTCTTGCGGATCCAATCTATTGGGCCGCGTTGCATTGGTAATGATTTTGCTCATAGTTTCTACATAATAAGGATGCCAAATTCCGTCCTAATGGTTCATGCATTGAACAAATGTTGTCGTCTTATGTTTCTCCTTTTATGTAAGGTTCATTTAGCTTGTCTGTATCTTTGCCGTTGGGGGAGAGATTTTCCTTATGGCAATCAGTATTCTGTTTTGGTACATTTGACGTTGGTAGCCGACTCTTCTATTATTCTCGATATATACAGTCCGCTTATCTAATGAAGCGGTATGGTCTACGCTATGTAACTTCTTCAATCGAAAAGAGAGAACTGGCTAGGGCTTCATCTCAGAAAGAAGATTCTTCCTCGAATGCTGAAACAGATAAGCTATCAGGTGAATCTGAAAGTGCAGAGATCAGCCCAGTGGAAAGAGTAGAATTCAAGGATGAAAAGCATGAAGGGCGCCAAATAAGTGCAGCAGCTGCTTTTCAAATCACCGCCTCAGCCGCCTCTTATCTCTACACCCGTACAAGAAGCATACTTGCTTTTGGCTCGTCAAGTGATGAGATAGACCAAGGGAAGATGGCTTCTTTCAGGGCCACGACAGAGTCTGTTACTGCGGTGGTTGCCGCCGAGGAGGATGTGAAGCAGGCTTTTGCTGATGATTTGAATTCCATAAACTCGTCACCGTGTGAATGGTTCATTTGTGATGATGACAAGAGTGCAACTAGATTTTTCGTAATTCAGGTAAGGCTTCAGAATTCGGTGTCACTTTTCCTATCTATTGGCTCGGGTTGAAGAGTTTTTCAAGTTTCCTATCTAATTTCTGGTTTTCCTCTGCTTTTGTGTAGGGATCTGAGACTGTAGCATCATGGCAGGCAAACCTACTTTTTGAGCCCGTTCTGTTTGAGGTATACATCATCGACTATTTTTTTCATGTTTTCATTCAGTGAATACCGATTCTGTTTTGTTGTAGATTCTCTAGTTGTCTGCATCTCGTTTGGTCTGGTATTTGTTCTGATGGAACACATTTCGTTTTGATAGAGGCTGGACGTCTTTGTACACAGAGGCATATACGAAGCTGCAAAGGGAATGTACCAACAGATGTTGCCTGAAGTCCGAGCTCACATGACGTCTCGTGGAAGCCGAGCTAAGTTCCGCTTCACAGGACATTCTCTTGGTGGAAGTTTGTCGTTGTTGCTAAACCTCATGTTTCTAATACGCGGCGAAGTGCCGTCTTCTTCACTGCTACCAGTTATCACATTTGGCGCACCATGTATAATGTGTGGAGGGGATGATCTTCTTCATAAATTAGGATTGCCGAAGAG
Source organism: Drosera capensis (assembly GCA_001925005.1). Taxonomy (NCBI): domain Eukaryota; kingdom Viridiplantae; phylum Streptophyta; class Magnoliopsida; order Caryophyllales; family Droseraceae; genus Drosera; species Drosera capensis. The sequence continues at coordinate 83,726 of LIEC01012267.1, read as the reverse complement.
TCATGTCCAGTCTATCACAATGCACCGTGATATTGTACCAAGAGCCTTCTCCTGCACTTACCCTAACCATGTTGCCGAGCTTCTCAAAGCCGTGAATGGAAACTTCAGAAACCATCCTTGCCTCCAAAGCCAGGTGAGTGTCCTGATTCAGCTTCAAGAAAGACTTAAAAAAAAAAAAAGAAGAAACTCGTTGGTTATTTAGCAATCTTGGATATTTTACAAAGGATGCTGTCGTATATCATTTATGTTATCGATCGTGATGTTGTTTCCACAAGTATATTTCGGAATAGAGTTTTTTGAGTTGATAGTGTCTCACATTGGTGCTTTTTTATTTTCACTACAGAAGCTGTTGTATGCCCCGATGGGCGAGTTCCTGATTCTGCAGCCCGATGCCAAATTTTCTCCACCACATGATCTCCTCCCCTCAGGGAGTGGGCTATACCTTCTTAGAAGCACGGTGGAAGAAACGAAGGAGATCGAGAAACAACTCCGAGGAGCGAAGAAAGTGTTCCTTAACACGCCTCACCCGCTAGAGATCCTGAGTGACCGCTCAGCATATGGAAACGGAGGGATGATCCAAAGAGACCACGACATGAACTCGTATCTGAAATGTGTGCGTGGTGTGATCCGTCAAGAGCTTAGTCGGATAAGAAAGGCCAAGAAAGAGCAGAAGCGGAAGTTCTGGTGGCCCATCTTGGTGCCACACGTCATCGACACAGGGGTCACTGTGGGATCCAATTATGCGGATCAGGGCCTTTTCAGCGTGGAAGTGATTGTGAGGACCGGGAGCGAGTCTTTAAAATGGCTGAGCAGATTTGTTGCATCGCAGCGGTTGCACCTTCTTCTCGTGTTCATGCTCCCAGCAAGATTGCTGCTCGTTGGGGCCTTCAGAATGATAGCCTAGTTAGACCTTCGAGATTCTCATCCCCTTTGGTCGGGGAATGTATACTGTACAGGCGAGCGGATACAGGGGGGAAAGACGGGATGGAAAGTTCATTGATTCATTGGTTATTCAATATTGTAGATGTTCGATGCAAGCAAGAAAAAGCTCCTGTCTTGAGTAATGGAGCGCGTTGCTTAGATGATATAGTTAGGATGATTGGGCTAGTACAGTTGGTTAAATTTTCATCATATGTGTTAATTTGATGGTGATTGGTGTGTCTAAAGATTCTTTACAAGTTTTTCTTTCTCGTGTAAGTTTTAAGGTACTCGTTCTCCACATCCCGTTGAAATTGACTCATTAGTTTGTGTTGAGTTTGTCTACGACGTATTCCAGTCTTTCCAGAGGCATACAATGTTTATATTCATAATGTTCAATTAGATTATATATGCGTTTCTTTCGAGGTAATAAGTGATGAATGCCAACGTTGTTTAAGGTCATGGTTAGTTCTATCTTGTCGAAATCAACATGAAGTAGCACACCTAGCCATCGAATTTTCAAGCACGTTGCGTATATACAAACTTATGACTTCGATGTTTTGATGACAATGACACTTGGAGGCTAATATGGACAAGTCTTTATCTCTTTTCTCATCAACTACTTTCCTACCCGCACGCTACGCGGGGCTTTATAACTTTATAAAGATGATATTGTTGTAGTCCTTTACATGTAGTTGGTTAACTATGTGTTGTCTATCTCTTCATTGGATGCTCGAAATATGTGTTCTAGGGTAATTAATTTGGGTCAACTTGTTGATCAAAATGACGGTCTCAAAACCTAATCCATACACGAGGAATTTTGGCCATGATAGTTTCGGTTTGCATACCCGTGTTCGTGTCATGCTGCATTGTTGTCGTCATGTCATTTAGTTATTTGAATCGAAGTAGAGCATGTTAGGTTATTGCATGCTCTCATTGCATTCTTAAAGTAAGTGATTCTAAACAAGAACAGATTTGAGTGAGGTGAATAGGTTGTTTAATTCAAATTTTTACAATTAAAATTCTATGCACAACAAAAACAACAATCTAATTAAAGAAACCTAATATGGTCCGATCAGATTCTCACAATCAGATGAAGAACAAATTATGGTTTAATCAAGATTCTAACAACCAATCTAACAGTCAGATGAACAATCTATTATATAATTAAGAAACTACTAATTGATCTAACACACTGATGATTGAACAGTGATCTAATCAAGACATCAACAAACAAGATTGTGATCCTGAGAGATGATCAAATGATCAACAATTAACAGATTAAATAGAAAAGAAAGCAAGAAATGAAGAACACACAGTTCATAGAGGTTCAGACTCAAATTAGTATTAACTAACTTATTTGAACTTAATCCATTTTCCTCTTTTAGCAGTGTGCTACAAAAGAAAGGAATCCATTAGACCAATTCAGATCACAGTTCAACAGATAGAGTTTTCAGGCAGGGAGATTTGTGCAAGAAAGGCAAAAAAAAAAAAAAAAAGAGTAAAAAATCAAATCAATATATGTCAATAAAAAAGAAATAGCATAAAAAGGATTTACTACTCTATCTCTTCACTAGTCTTTGGTTTCTCTACTATTTTCTTTTGTCCATTATTTTTGTAAGTCCTCATAAGCAACCAGAGAAGAGGAGAAGGCTAGGAGTAAGGAGTGCACCATTCCAAGGATTCATCAAGTCAAATTGGATCATATCGAGAAGGAACCGGTCTTACTAGAAACAACTTTGCACTTGAGTTTCTTCCTCGTCTTGGATTGCTTTGGTTGTAAAATCTCTTACATCCTTGAAACTACTTTGTTGTTATCATGTTATAAAATTCAATGAAGTTATTGTTAGAAGGTTAATACAGAAATCGAAATAAGAAACTGGATATGAAGGACAATATGCAATAACAAACCAGTCGATGAAGTTAAGGCAAGGGTGAACCCTTTGTTCTTAAAACGTTATCGCCCCACTACTGGTGCTCACGGATCTATGATGACCGCCTACCAAGTTATTGTCTCTGTGAACGCAGCACTACGACCAGACGAACACCGACCGACCAGTCCCTCGAACCCTCTCGACCCGACAATATGATGACGCTACTGACATTTGTTTGATGCGTTTCTAGAAATGCAATATACGGGAACAGAGGAAGATCACAGAAGAGGAAATGGAATTGTTTTTGGAAAGTAGTCCAAGGCACTACTTATATAGGAAAAGCAGAAGGGGACAGGAGCGACATGTGCCGCTTAGTCGGTGGACGACAAGTTCAACTGTTGCTGACTAGGATAACCACCTCTAACGGATAGTCAGAAATCCAACATTCAAGGATCCAAAATAAAAGCTTTAGTAGATACAAAAAATATAATATTTTAATTGATTTCTCATTCATTCAAAAGGGATTTTGAGAACTTTAACATACTACGATCATTTACTTGAAACGTAGTTTTCAACGAGCCCAACATCGTCTCAATCTGATGATCGAAACTAGCTCAAAAACATGGTCAAACCAAACCGATTTCCAATAGTTATTGTGTTCTTAAGTTGTGTATTTGTCTATTTTTAAAATGACTACATATTTGAAACTAGTAATCATGTATATTTCACTCTACAAGTTTAAGTGTGTTTGTATCATTTTTATCATGAGTTAAACCTCTTATGTTGGAGATGATGATAAAGTTTTTCATTTGATTTAAGAAGAGTTAAAATTACAAGATCTAGATTTATTGAACAAGTTGAAACATATTCATAATCTGAATAAGTAGTTCTAGAATTTCAAGTTAAGGATAAAATGATAATATGTATATTTAAGTTGTTAAAAACCAACTTCTAAAATTAGTTTGTAAACACTTAGAAGATCTAAAGAGTCTATTTCGAAATAAGAGGATCTTTTATGACCTTTAACAATACATGAAATTCGATAAATGGTCCACCTAACTCTAAAATAAATATAATTGGTACATATAAAAATAAAGCTTGTAATTGATGATTTAGTCCTATACTTGATGTTGTTGTGATTAAAGAATTTTATGATTTGCAAAAATTACAGAATATATAAGTGTTAGATAAACCGAAAGAAAAATTAATATCTAAAGAAACCGACAAAATTAACATAATTGACATTAAATAGACATACTTATGTTAATTATATGTTCTTTATGATATGATGCTTAATGACTTCTTATTCTAAATTATGACATCTTTATTGTCACTAAAGAATAATTTAGGAGGTTTAATGTTTTTTCCCTCCATTCGAGGATAAGGTGATGGATAGTCAACCGGACTAAATTGAGCGTCAGTGCCTTTGCTATATGAACTGATCCAAATACAATGGAAGCTATGTATAAGTTTAAGCACCACTAATGAAGGCTCCAATGGAAGATCTGAATCTTGATATCAATTCTCTCACATTTTTCCGAACATACAGAAAGAACTCCAATGGGATTCACATCAAACTCGAAGTCATGTTTACCAGTGATGTTAACTTTAAGCTGACCAATATATCTTTAGCATAAGGCCACCCACCCTAAAACTAACATGTTTGCATTCTAAATCAGTCATTCAACAGTCTCTTCCCCACTTAACCAGCTAAACTATTAGTCTGGTGCTGTGCCTACCTATTCATATATACACTTTCTACTTCCTGCTTTTTGTGTCGATGCCGTTACAGATCAAGCACATATCTTCAACTCTTTCTCTTCAACATATCTCATTAGCTATTTTACCCCACAATACATCCACATATAGTTTCTACAGAATCGAATATTGATATCACAATACAACTTCAAGAAAATGAGGAATAGAACGCAAGCGCGCAACAGGTCGCTAATCCTGATATTGCTGTCAAGTGCTGCAACACTTGTTCTGTCAGCAATGATGGGCGACGTTTCGACGGATCAGATTCCGTGCACATTCTGTGAATCATGCAATAATCCATGCCCACCAATACCACCTCCACTGCCTCAATCACCACCGCCGCCAACCCCTCCACCCCCGGAACCAAAGTCATGCCCACCGCCGCCTATTCTGCCTCCGCTTTTACCTCCACCTCTACTGCCTGTATCTCCTCCGCCATTACCACCATCGCCACCACGCCAACCTGAATGTCCTCCACCACCCCCAAGTTGTGATCCATGCAGCTACGCGCCACCAATGGTTCCTTGTTACTTCCCTTCGCCGCCGCCACCTCAATACCCCACAGTCCCTTCTTTCCCTTACTATTCACTTACACCACTTCCATTTAGTTCAGCTTACTACACTAGGGTGCAACTGCTTGGATATCTTCTGTCTTTTGTTACAGCTTTATTCATTAACATGAAGTTGTTCGTTGATTGATCTCATGATTGTTACTATGTAGGCTTTGTTCGATTTTATTCGGTTAATGGGGTAGAGGAAATCCAAGTACTTCATTGCTATACCGTCAAGGAAAAAGCCCTTGTAGAAATTAATTGCAATGATGGATCACTTGATGTCTCGGTTACAGATTCAAGACATGAGTGAGGCAAAGAGCACGACATGATACTTTATAAACTCTTGTCATTGTTAGTTCTTGTTTCTGATTCATACAGAAATGGTTGAGTCTAGGTTGAGGTTTGCTTATCTTATAGCAACTGTCTTATTGTTTGCTTGATAGCTAATTCCGTATACATGTAAACAACGGTAAAACAGTATCAGAGACAATTGAGATTTATAACAATATGACAATCAGATTATCTTCACACTGATCCATGCAACGCGTATGAGTATTCACTCGTCTGGACACTGCAGACACTAAACTTTTAATCTGGTACAAGCAAACGCCCATAGATACAATCGTGAGTAGATTCGAATTAGAAGGGTTAAACTAGATAGGAATCAGTAGGATGCGCATGGAGTTGGGTTATGATTAGGGGATTTGGTTGTAAGCTTCAACTTAGGATTGTTTGCTCTTTGGTTTACACATCCACCAAGTGAGAGATTGTTAAGGTTGATGACTATTTCAGACGCTTCGCTCCATAACCTCTGCTAGGACAACAGGCTTGTAACCAGTGAGAGACATCTGTAAATTTCAATATCAAACTTATCGTCATCAGTATTAGTATTTCTATTGAACATGGGTTTATCTTCTGGGACTCAGGTTTTGCACTTCAAATGGTCTTAGCCTTTTTTTTTTTTGTATATATATAAAGTAAATGGTCTTACCTATTTGCTTTCTTAGATCCTGTATTTGTGATTTGATATTGACTGGGTCACGCTGCGATACAACTCACGTAGGTCCACTACCTATGTCAAAATTCACATTGGGCTATGTGGGGAGGACGAGAGCGGGTCTCCGTTTTATGAAGTGTACCGTCGAGATGATATGAATTTTGGAGTTGCCACCTAGTTGAACTCCAATTAGGAAGGGAATAGATAAGTACTTGATTTGCGGGTAGAGTTTCTCGACTCGAGAGTTAGGTTAAGTGATAGGAAGGTCAATTCGAAAATTTTCGTTAGGATATCTCAACTTTCTCGATATGATAGTTGTCATGAAAGGCAGGTTAGAGAACGCAAAAAAGAGTTTGCCTACGTCCTTGGGGTTGTCAAACTCGGCTCATCATGTAGTTCAAATTAATATGGGTTTGATAAAGAGTTTCGACTCAAACATCGATGATTAACTGATAGAACCCATCACAAGACACTACAAATTGAAATAAACGTACTACTTCACACCAAACAAATATTTATAATAATGTAAAAACGATGAGCACGAGTCGATCTCACAGAGAACGGCCTTTTCGCTTTTTATGAATTAAATTGTCGAACTACTTAACATCTCTAAAGTTTTAGGGGAGGGGAGGCGGGGTTTAATTGTAACAAGAACAAAATGAGAAGAGATAATTTAAATAAAGATTTTTTATTTTTGTATTAAAGATGTTTTTTTAGAGTGGATAAAGTTTATGACGATCGTAGTTATTACTCTTCATGAATTCAATCATTGGTTAACATTTTCGTTTTATGTTCATTTATGATAGGTGCTTATATAAAGCTCGACAAAAAGAGAATTGTCGATTAAACTATTGGTTATCATAAAATATGACAAAACCAAACTAACGTATTTACTCTATGACAAAAATAAAAAATAAAATATAACATAAAATAAACATGTTGTATTTTGATCATTTCTCAAACAGCTCATAATATAACCTAGCACAAATTATCGTCATATCATGCTCATTTTCATGTGAGCATAGGTTAACCAAAAAAGAATACCATTAATCTATGAGTTCGCTACTAACATCAACCAATAGATAATGACTTAACTACATACATGCTTCCCCTATGTACTAAGATGATCAATCAAAATACATAGACTAAGTAATTAAAAATAAATCAACATATGAATATGATATCACAAATCCAGAACATATAAATTAATAAACACAAAAATCATATTCTCATAAGAATCCATGAAAAAGATCTAACTACTACACCATATTAAAGTCTTACGCTATCATAGTCATGAATCAAAACAACAATTCCAACAGACAATTGAATAGTCATTACAACACAATTAGAAATAGAATATAAAACTCAACAATCAATGTTAATTGGTTTACAAATACAGTTGATCACAATCCGTAATGATGATGATCCAACAAAGCGTTGATTGGAATCGTCTGAGATAAACCTCTGATTAATGATGTGAAAAGAAGAACAATCCGACACCGTCCCAGCCTCGTCTCTGGTGAAAAACCTGATAAAAAGTTATTCTCTTTTATTTCTTTGAGAGTAGATATATATATAGGAAATGCAAAATAACTGAAATCCCACAAAATAGTAAGATAAGATTGCGTTATTTTTAGGAAATGCACTGCCCGTGCGTAGGTGGCATGACCCGTGTGCAAGTCTCTATAGTTCGTGATCAGAGAACTTCACAAAGCATTTGGCATGGTCGGTGCTCACTCAAAAACTGGCATAGTTCAATTTCAAAGCTCCAAAAAGTAATAGAAATGTCTCGACTTATTTATGATCCATCAGAACTTTAGGAAATCAGCTTCAACTCTCCTTCCATGCAACTTACGACCAAAATCACGACACACACTTTTCATTCCTGCAATAAAAACAAAAAATACAAAAGTATTGACGCTCTGATAATAAAAAGAAATAAAATGACTCAAACTAAGACAAAAATTGATTAAAAAAACACATAACTAAAACTAAGAAAATGATGTATGTTTTTACATGCATCATTAACACTTGAAGACGGATTAAAATAAATTCATCACTTGATCATGATTTAAAAGATTCACCACTTGATTATGGTTTAAAGATTGATTCACTCGATAATGAATTAATAAACATCTACCACTTGATCATGGTTTAACTGAAATGGAGTTAAGAGTTTATCACTTGATCATAATTTAAAGATCGTTCCATTTGAAAATGGATTGTGTTAGCCTAGATTGAATAGAAAGTAAAATAAGCATTTAATCTAAGTTTGTTCATGGATACAGCCTAAACTGATTTTTTAATGGCCATAACTTATGTGACATGTTACGGTTTTTAGCTTGAACATCTTTAAGGTGCATGCTTAGCAAACACTATGTAATAATATTACATACATAATTAGCCTGTAACTAGCCAATTTCATGATAACATAAGGTTGAAAAACAACATTACACATCAAACACATAAAATCATGCTAGAAGGTTCATGCCTACACAATCAATATATGGATAACTCATCGAGGCAGAGAGTGGAGAGATCGGATTCATCACTAGATTGAGCGGATCTGTCTATGCGATTCAATTTGCCAGGGCTCATCTAGTTGACTATCGGCGGTGGAAACAAGGCAGGCGACAAGGCTATTGTGTACCGACACTAAACTCACAAAAAAAAAAAATGCAGATCTGAGATTCGAAAAGCGGATCCGACCACCTCACCCAAGGCGAGCCTCCCACGAACTACCACTAGCCCCAGTATCCGGCTACCATGCCCAGCCTGGACAGCAATCCCAACTATTAATGACAGAGTTCAGTGGTGATTCTTTCGTGAACTTTAGAGATCGACGGCTCACCTGCTGGACTCTGTCAAAAATTCAAAAGAGACAGCAATCCCACTGAACTCTGTAAAAAATTCAAGAGAACTTGAGACAGCCTGCCACAACTGTTAGGATTCAAGGGAGAGCCCAAGGGAGGAAAGCACATCCTAATCGGACCTAAGTAGAATACACATATGAACTGGACCCAACTATTAACCCAAAAGTTTAAGCTGATGGATTTTGGATTATTCATATATATATTCTACTCTTTCTTTTTCTCCACGATTGATGTGGATAAACCTACTCATACATATCCTCAACAATCTCCCCCTTATGTGTGAGTCCATCCACATCACCAACTTCCCCTTGAGTCTGAATCTATGTGTCTTCTCTACCCGCATACTTGGACTGGGCCACTCACACACCTAATCAACCCTCTTTGTGCTCTTTGCGGACCAGCAACGCAATGCACCAGGGGATCCTTAACCTGCGTATCCTAGTCCAACATCCCGGCCCAAAGAACCATAGGGAGCCCCTGGAACAAATTTTGATTTGGGCTTCACTGTTGCTTGGGCCTTTTGGCCCAAGTTGTAGGCTTGACTATAAATTTCTTGTAATTGTAAACCCTAACCTATGAGTGAATTGTCTTGCTGGTACGGCCGTGGATGTAGGTCAGATTCGACTGGGCCACTTACGCACCTGATCAACCCTCTTTGTGCTCTTTACGGATCAACAACGCAATGCACCAAGGGATCCTTAACCTGCGTATCCTAGTCCAACATCCCTACCCAACGAACCATAGGGAGCCCCTGGAACAAATTTTGATTTGGGCTTCACTCTTGTACAGGCGTTTTGGCCTAAGTTGTAGGCTTGACTATAAATTTCCTGTAATTGTAAACCCTAAACTATGAGTGAATTGTCTTGCTGGTGCGGCCGTGGATATAGGTCAGATTCGATTGAACCACATTAAATCTTGGTGTTCATCGTTCTTATTTTCACTTTCCTTTACTTGCAATTACAAGTGTGTGCGTTTACGATCCTCAACAATTGGTATCAGAACCCATGGTTCGATGGACCGGGATGTTGGGCCGGGATACGCAGGTTAAGGATCCCCTGGTGCGTTGCGTTGCTAGTCCATAAAGAGCACAAGAGGGTTGATCAGGTACGTAAGTGGCACTGTCCAAGTATGCGGGTTGCGAAGCTGGAGCTTGTTTATACAGATGTGTACGAGCCAACATCAGTCTCATCATTGGGAAGATCGCACTACCATGTGTATTCGACTCTGGTCGATATGGTTTCCTCCCTTGGGCTCTCCCCTGAATCCTAACAACAACTTCTCAATCTCTTCAAGCTCACCGATGTTGTAGGATTGCGCCGACCTTTTCTTGCTTCTTCGAGAAAGGTCGCCTATGGAGAGAGCTTGAGCTTCCAATTGCTCTATTTGATGTCTTGAGATGTGATTGTTTGATGATTTTGCCCCATCTTATTATGGGTAGCTATGGGATTGATTTAGATAGGATAAGAAGATAAATCTTGGGTTAGTGGAGTAGTGGTGTAGTGGAGATGATGCAGTTTCAAGATGGATATGATTGTTCTTTATATATATATGACACCCACTGTGATTGTCCTTTGTATGCTTTCAATTCGTTTTAATGCACATATATGTATGTATATGTTAATCTCAATGTTTATAATAAATAACCTATAAGGAGTGAATAAACTATTTAATTTTTTTTGATAGTTCAGTGCACTATAGTCTTGACTTATATGCATTTTATTTTCTGCAGATTGACGAAAATGATCTGCAGTCGAGACTTGAGTGCTTTGAATCTGTCTTCTTAGTATCCAAGGCTCTGATCCAATAGTTCTAATATATATAATCAAATGTAGGAAAAGACACCAATCTATACTGGTTCAGACAATCGTTGTCAAATGACAAACGAAGACTTAGCCGAGTCTTCCCATACTTATCAGTATAGCTAAGCCAAGAGAAAGTTCACTATCTCTTTGTTTGTGGCTTACAAAGAAACCCCTTTACAAGTAAACCAGTTGCTAAGGAAGAACGTAAATCATTGCACAGATCTTCTTCTAAACACTCTGATGTAGATTTTGACTTGATGCAAACTAGTGAACTTTCTTCATCTTCAATCACAGCTCTAAGAACGATTTCCAATCACTTTGAGAGAGTTTTTGCTTGCCAATAAATCTCATAATCGTCGTCAACATTCTCTGAGCTTGACCCATCCCCCTTTGTAGGTCTCAAGGAATTAGAACCCATGACTGTACTGTACCCATCCCCCTTAATCCAGATATTTCAATCCTAAATCTTAAAGCATTTATGGTTTTCTGCAGTCCATGTTTATCCCAATTGCTTATCTAAAACCGTTTGTAGTAGTCTACATCTAGGTGATCCACATTGGTCCTCCAACCATGATCTATTGCTCTGCTACATACTTCTCTAAACTACAACTCAGTAACCTAATTCTTAACCTAAGCAACTAATCATAAGCATGTCTTACTCTAAAATTTTGTTCATCAATTTTTATATATCAGGAGGACTTATACATTGTTAACAATCTTTCCCTAAATTGATGATAACAAAACTTTTAAGTTTTGAAACAGTAAGCTAACTAATAACTTACAACTTGAACAAAAAGTGTTTTTGTTTGGAATTTTTTTTTCTGAACTTGAAGTGTGTATAGCGAATGAGGGAATTACAATGCGCTACAATGGATTTATCTATGACTTCTATATTTCTTGCAGTCCTTATCTCCTCGGCTACGCTTCGGTTGATAGTCTGCACCGTGATCTCGTCCCTGTCCTAGAGATGGAGATCTGTCGATATGATATTGATGATTGTGATCCTCTTCCTTTCCTTTTTGTTTTTGCTACTGGGGTGTGAAGTTTTTTCCTGAGACTTTGAAGGTTCCTTGGAAGATTTCAAAGATTTCCTTTGTTTTTCTACTTCCTCACCCTTAATAGTAGACGTTTCCTCGGTCAGCTTCCTCTTCCTCTCCTTCGCTCCATCATTTATGCTATCTTTCTCCTTGGCATCTTTTGCATCTTTCTCCCCCTTTTTGTTATCATCATATTGAGGGGGTGGTTGATCGTTGTAGGCTGTAGTGAGAGTATCTACCGCTAGCTTCAAAGCCTTGAGTTTAATGGTTATACTATGTTGGGTTGTAGTTGCCTTTACTATCTCTGCCTGGATTCTTGTTTCAAAAAGATTTTGGATATGGTACTGAATTTAGTTTTGAGTGGCTTGAAGAGATGCTTATAGTATGCAGACTTTGGCCGTTTGCTCATTCCTATGTACTATCTCATTCCTCTAAGGAACTTCTTATACACTGTTGAAGATTGATAGCATTGGTTTTATGTATCTGTTTGAGAAGCCTTTGATCAATGTCAGTTAATACTTCATGAAAATCTATAAAACACTTATTCCTGACATTTCTTTTAGATTCTAAGTCTTCTGCCACAAGCTTCAGTTTGTCCAACAAATCTTGAAAGACGTCTTTAGTCCATTGGTGCATATTATAGACATCTTGGTCCAGGTGTGTAAGTGTGTGCTCGACTGTAAGAATATCAAAGTCTGGAGATGCTTGCTTGTTCTTAGATAGGCCTACAATGATGGTGGTGGGCAGACCCCTTGAGTTATTCCAAGTCTCACTTTCTCCAGTGCTTCTTTGAGACTCTTTATGGCCGTTGTGCCTCGACCTCATGAGTGTGAACAAACTCTACGGCTTGTAGCTGAGTCTGTCCATGTCGTGTTATTTTAAATATGGAGCCCTTGATTTATAAAGTTCCACTGAAGAGAAAATAGGGTTTATCTGGTCTCTTCATCTTTGCAACATCCTTCTTTTGGATCAAGGTTAGCTGCTCGATCTCTACTTCTGTTATCCCATCAATAACCCCTAATTCAGTTTTGCTTCCATCAAGGTTAATTCTTTATCTTATTTTAGGTTCATCTGGAATCAATTTGGGCCTATGTAGGGATGTCTTCCTCTTTTCTTTCATTGGGAGCTTGTGCTTCCGAAAGAACTCCTATAGCATGGCCTCTTTATGAGGTTTTCCAAGTAGTTCCCTTGTCTTGGCCATGTGCCTTGTGACCCTTATCTCAAGGGACAATGCAGTCTTCCTAATTTAGCACCTATAGTAGAGAATGGAATCAATGAAGTTGTTATGGTTCCTTGTGTCTGGATTGCTGTTCTTTCAGTGGTGGTGATGATCATGAGGGTTGTTGAGATGGTGACAGGTTGTTCAGTCTACACCCTGCTTAGGTTGGCTTCAATATCTTCAATTTCCTTCCTTGTGTATCCCTAGGCTGCTAACTCTTGCCTCAGCTGTGCCATGGGACCGTCTTTAACCTTTGAATAGCTCTAATGTGCTTGCATGATTAAATCTTGCAAGTTCTGATTCACATCGACCTTAAGAAGCTCTATTGTAAGATTGGCGTCATGAAAGACTTCCACGTCTGTCTCCTTTGGAGGAATTGTCTAGGAGGATGCACCTTCTTCTATGGTGGTTAGAAGAGCCCCATCAGTATCAATCATTGCAATAAGTATTAGAGTTTCAGTAATAGTGGTGCCTATCGGTTGGTTTGCAGTTGTCTGCTGGATGGGTTGGGTCACTTTCTCCTCTTGAGTCTTCTGCTGGTCTGCAGGGGCCTTTGGTGATGCCTATTCTGATGTCTACATCATCAGTTTCCTTCTTGACACTCTTGGGTGTTTTGCTAGGACAGGCTTCCTGGTCTTTCCTTTGACTTGAGCTTTTGAAGTCTTAGTTGGAGCTTGTGTCTTTGTGTTCCTCTTAACTCCTTGAGATTTAGTAGGTGACTTTGCCTTCATCTCCTTTGCCTTTTCAACAACCTCTTTTAGAGGTTGATCAGAAGCTATTGAGGTTGATTGCACCTCTTTTCTTTTCTTTGAGACCTCAAGGGGTTATTTGTCAATCTTCTTCACATCAATCTGTTTGACAGTAGTCCATGGTCTTCCTAACTTATCTGATAGCTTGAAGTTATCCTTCAGAATGATGCCAAGCACCCTGCCATAAAGCATTTGTCTGGCTTCGACCACTTTGACCAATTGATATAGTAGCAACTTGGCCCAATTTGACTTGTGTTTGATCATAATCGCACACATGATCTCCTATTGATCCATTGTAATTAAGTCCATTGTAAATTCTCTTGACATAATTGCCTTCTTGACCATGTCAGCAAGTGGTTTGTGGGATTTGGAGAGAAACTTCTTCATAATTCTGATTTCCTCATCCTTGTGTTCGTCATTCAGCATGACATCCCTCCTCCCATTATTCACCATAGACTGTGGTATTGCTCTAGACCCTTCATTTGACACATTGAAGAGTCTCTCAAAATCTTCAGGAGTAATAAGAATACCAATCTTCTTGCTAGAAGTGTATGTGACCTTCTAGAAGTCGTCAGCAACTTTTGCGATTTCAATGAAGTCTATGACCACATCCTCATAGATTCGACTAGTTCATTCACACAAATACTTCAATCCAGCATCTTGAATCAGTTCTGCAATTTCTTTGACCTCATTAGATTCGTCTTTTAGGGTATCAATGTCAAGAACGACTCTCATCTGTAGCTCCACTTTCTTGATCTCCTTATCCCTTTTCTTCGAGGGGCTTGCTTGGATTTGGGTCCTCTCAGATGGCGATGGAGAGTCAAACTATGTGTTGATCATTTTCATAATCTGTTTGATCGAAGACTTTGAGTGTGAAGAAGAATGAGAATGAGAATCGAGATCTAAGATTTTATAGTAGAGAGAATTGAGAGGTTGGGTACTTAGAGAGAGTGTGTGTATAAAGAGTATTAAGTCTTCTAAGGACTCGAGTATTTATAAATCCCAAAAGTTACCGTTGTAAATTATGAGAAAGTAATCGTTGCCTATTTTTTCGTTGAAACAGTCACTTTTCTGACCCTTACGAAAATCATGGCACAGAAAACTATAACTGTTGACTACTTCGAAAAGTATATTTGCAGTAGGGGGTTTGAACATTAGTCTGCTTCTCAATATGCAGTAGAACAGTAGAGTATTCTTGGTTTTATTAATTTAAATCGATCATACATAACTCACCCCTAAATTGTATAAATTTGCTCTCATCAAGTCCCTTGACTTGCATGCATTTTGCCTTCTACAGACTAACAGAAACGGTCTGCAGTCCAGACTTGAGTTCTTTGAACTTTTCTCCTTTATGTCCAAGGTTATGATCTAATAATTTTAATATATATATATATAATAAAATACAGTAAAGGACACAATAATTCATACTGATTAAGACAATCGTTGTCCAATCTTCCTAGATGACCAATAAAGCCAAATCAAGAGGGAGTTCACTATGTCTTTGCTTGTGCCTTACAAAGAAATCCCTTTACAAGTAAACTATTTGTTAAAGTAAGAATCTAGATCGCTGTACAAATCTTCTTCTAAAGACTCTATGGTAGATGTTGTTCTTGATACAAACTAGTGAACTTTCTTCCTTTGATATTCAATCACAGCTCTGAGAACGATTGTCAATCACTTTGAGGGAGTTTTTGCTTGTCAATGAATCTCACAATCGTAGTAAACATTCTCTGAGCTTGATCAATTCCCCTTTAGGGTTCAGGGAATTAGAACCCATGATTGTACTGTTCCGATGTTGACAACTGTCTATTTGTCCCCTGTGCCAATTCTTAGGGATGTTGACAGGCCTCCTCACAACAGTCTTCAACATCGTACGGAGTTTAAAACCTCAAACCTTAGATATGATCTTTTTCTGATCCTTATCCAATCATCCATCAGCTCTCCTGTACCCAGTTTGCTAAGCTTCAACCTCTGTTGTATCCAAGCATTTTATGGTCTTTTGTTGTCCATGTTTATCCCAATTGCTTATCTAGAACCCTTTGTATTAGTCTGTATTTAGGTGATCCACATTGGCATTCCAACCGTGATCTACTGCTCTACTGTATGTTTCTTTAGACTAAAACTCACTAACCTAGTTCTCAACCTAAGCAATAAACCATAAGCATGTCCTATTCTAAAATTTTGTTCATCAATTTTTATACATGTGGAGGGATTGCACACTAGTAACATATATATATGTATGTATATATATATATATATATATCAAAAATACGTGATTGATTAATCAACCTACTAGTTACATCAAACTAGTTTTTGAAGTATGTGCGACTTGTTTGTCAACACAATGAATTGTTTCAAAATTTAAGAAGAAAATACTGAACCAATCTTTTTTGCATTGGCAAAACAAATCAATTGTACTTCTGAAACTAATAAAATCAACTAGTATGCTTATTTACAATCAGTCCGGTCGGATCGTTTTCATTGCAAAATTAAATGCTCCCTTTGGTAGTATGATTTATTTTATTCGTTGAAACAGCAAGGGGAGCATACAGTAATTATGAGCGGATATTTTGTGGAACTAATATATCAAGTAATGAAATGTTATATGTATCTGGTACAACCAAAATAATAAAAAATTACATATATTATGAGAGAGAAAATTCCAATCCTCGAAAACGGAAATGATGCTTTGATTCTTTTGATTAGATTCAGATTCAGATTGCGATGACGGATTTTCAACTCGGAGTTCTATGGAGAATAGTTTATCCAGATTAAATAGGATGAATTATTAAAAATAAATGTATTGTTCTTTGGTCACTCATAAGAAATTAATCGTGAGTCGGATTTTCAAGGGTTTAATATGATATCAGATCTTAATATTCTCAACGATCGAAGACTCCGCGATATTCAAATATATGTTCGCACTTTAAACCCAAAAGATACATTTAAACGTGAGGGGGTGTTAAGAATAATTTATCCACATTGGATATATCGAAATATATAATGAATATGTAAATATTATGTTACTCTATTCATAAATATTGATTTTGAGTTGAAATGCCTCAGATTTGATAAATTCAAGTGCTTCACCAAAGCTCTTTCCATCGAGACAAGGTGCATGGTGCATCCTTCACGTTCAATTTCACATCAAACAATAGACCTTTCCATGATTTGAGAGAAGTGCCGATCGTTCAAGACTTTAGGAAGTGAACATAAAATAAGCCAAAAAATTTGTTCATGACTTTAGGGAAGTGAGCATAAAACAATATTTTGTTCATAAGGAATATCGCAATCTGATTGGTCTTTGTCTCTTTGAGACGAAATCATTGTAGCTTTGAATCCATGCTGCTGATTTCCTTCAAGTGCTCCATGCCCTGCGCTTGTGTGTTTTGTCTTATTAGCAGCCACTTGATCAGTGTTCGCATGGGTCTGTTTGGGCCACGTTATGGTGCTCTTCATGGGTTGACAGATTCTTTTAGCGGCTCGGCCCATCATCTTTTATCCGACACCAAAGAGCAAAGAAGAGGCTGATATTCTCCTCGTCGTATCCTTAAGGCTCAGAGAACTTGGCGGTCCCATGCCATCTGCGGCGGATCTGCTTTGGCCGCTACGCGGCACGGAGTAGGGCTCGTTCACTGGCCGAACTCAAAATCCAACAGCTTTTGTTATTTGGAATCAGTTTATAAAAAAAGACAAAAATGTTTGACTAATCAAGTTTTACATTTTTCTCAGAGTAACAAAAGGTAATCGTCATATTTGGTACTCCAGATGATCAATGCAACTCTAATTATATTTGAAATGATCAAAACAACTCATCACTATCTTTCACATTACTTTGAAATTTGTATCATTAACACTTTCAAGGTCATAATTCATGTCACCGAGATAATTGTACTCCCTCCGTATGTGGTTTTTTTTTCCCTATTTCCATGTGAATGTTGAGGAGTTTCGTTTATCGTTCTAATGATATAATTTTTTTTTGTCATTGTCATTATATTAAAATATATAATTTAAATTATCATTGATATTTTATGATAATTTTTTTAAAAAAAATGTTTAATCGTTTCGTCATGCGAGTCAAATTTTATCTCTACACATAAAAATATGAACGGATTGGATATTATACAAAAGAAAAAAAAAACAATAAATAGAAGGCCGTAATTAAATGTTAAAGGTCACTAAGAGACCTGTGCCGCTGTGCATAGGAGAGCTTTGATTTCAAATGTAGCTCCCAGAAGACAGACCTTTTAGAGGAAACATGCGGTGATGGCATAGGAGAGATATGCGGTGATGGCATAGGAGAGATATGTGGAATGGAATCCAAAGATCTATGAAAAAGCAAAACAAAGCATGGCACGCCCTCAAAGGCAAAGGTCAAATGCAGGTCTCAATCTTTTGACCAGAAAATCATTTAATACATCCATAGACCCATAAAGCAAACCCAAGTACACATATATTGGCCTTCTGTTAACCCTTTATGGAAACTTTTCCCAGAACATATTGAGTAGTCATCAGCCTACCACACAAACCCAAATCCGAAAAGGAAAAACAGGGCTTCACCATAAGCACATGGCTTTAGCTTCTGTATTCAATGTTGCACTTATGCTTGTGTGGTAATTTGTACTTTTGTTTCTTCAATCCTTCCTAAACTTTTTTACTTTTTATTCATTATGATTATACGAATTTTTAAAGTAATCTAAAGATGAATGTACACTATACAAGGGTGATGATATCGTTCTTATGCCTCTGGTTTTGTTATCCTACAAAGCACATGACCAGTAAGGCGGTAACTTTTGTTAGGGTTTTATGATAGAAAGTAGGACACAAAACAATGCAGAATAATACGTTTCTCATTTGTGTTAATCTGTTATAAAACAAATCACAAAACAATTATGATATAATTGTTTTTTAGCAATCCTAATCTGGTGTCATTATTGCAGGTGTGCTCTGAAAGCTGCTGTTGAGTGGCTTGCAAGGATGTTTGAAGTTTGCGTAGATCAGCAGAATGTTATCCCCTTAGTTTATTTAGGTTAGATACACTGAGCCGATATTGTTGAAGATTTAGTGCATTAGCCCTTTCGATTTGATCTATAAGTCCTTCTGTCATGTTGGAGAGAGTTGCTTGGAAATCTTTTAAGTATTGTGTCTTGGTTATTTTCTCGGCTTCTAGTCCCTTACAACTGGTTTCAGACTGCTGAGGAGTTCCTTAAATACATCCCTTGTTCATTGATGTATGCTGTAGACTTCCTGATCCAAATGCTTGAGTTGTATTCAACGGCAGTTTGTAATGGAGATGATTCTTGATGTGCAGACGGTTCAGTCTCTACTGTTGTTCTTGCTGTAGAAGATGGCCTTTCAATGATTGGTGTCACTCTAACGTCAGCAAGAGCTTGTCTCAGACTTCTGGCTGTAATTTGGTGTGTCATCTGAACATCAAATATACCACTATAGAGTAGGCCTTGAGGAAAACCTATAGATGGTGGGTATGCCCTAGTTTGCACCATTTCAAATGAAGAAGATGATGAAAAGTCGATGTTTAGTGGGATTTGCCCTTACTGTCCAGATGGAGTATCAGTCATCAAGTGTTGATTAATTTCTTCAAGAGTGATGCCTTTGAGAGCATTATCTCCTGCAGTCTGCTCTTCTATTTATGGTTGATTTGTTTCCACAGATTCATTTTCGACGATGACGATTTCATCAATCTGAGTAGGAGTGAGGTAAAGTGTTATAACTTGTGTGAATTCTGCTTTATTTGTAGTCTGTAGGGACTTCTTTAATGGTAGCTACTACTGTATCCCTAATTTGTGATGCTGTTGGGAAGCCCTCCTTTTTTGGTTATTCCCCTATTGCTGTTTCTTCTTGTACTGCAAATTCTGATGGGGTAGGCTCTACTGTTGGGGACTCGACTACAGGTCACTCTACAACTTGCTCTTCTGCAGCAGATGGTCCTACTATTGATTGCTAATAGATCCCTTCTTCAGTACCTCATCAATGGTGTCACCATCATGTCCTTCTAGCTGTGGGAATTCATCATTACTATCATCATCTCTTGATGGTTATACTTTGTCGACTGTTGACCTTGAGAGATAATCATAAATATCTAAGGTCGCTGCCTTGACATGCTTGTCTACCAGCTTCTTCAGTTCAGCCTCCACATCATAAATTCTGATGGGATAGGCTCTACTGTTGGGGACTCGACTGCAGATGACTCTAAAACTTGCTCTTCTACAGCAGATGGTCCTACTGTTGATTGCTAATGGATCCCTTCTTTAGCTACCTCATCAATGATATCATCATCATCATGTCCTTCTAGCTGTGGGAATTCATCATTACTATCATCATCTCTTGATGGTTATACTCTGTCGACTGTTGACCTTGAGAGATAATCATAAATATCTAAGGTTGCTGCCTTGACATGCTTGTCTACCAGCTTCTTCAGTTCAGCCTCCACTTCAGGAGTGTGCACAAATTTGACATGTTGTAGCTGTGCCTCCTTGTCTTGAGTGTTGAGTCCTTGACTTCCAGAACTCCACTGAATAGGATGTAATGTTCAGTGGGTCTCTTCTTCTTGTTAGCTTCCATTTTCTGAAGCTGGATAAGTTAATGGATCTCTTCCTATCTCATGCCATTAACTACTCCAATTTCTATCCTGGATCCATCTGGGTTTATCTTGTATCTTATAGTTGGTCTTGACGGAATGAGCTTTGGCCTTGCAGCCTTAGTCGTCCTCTTGATTAGGAGGTTGTGCTGTTTGATGAACTTCTGGATCATTTCTTCATTTTGAGTCTTGCCAAGCATCTCATCTGCCTTGACTTTGTGTTCTTGGACCTTTTTTTGTATGGCCTGGACCGTATGCAGAACTTTTATAATCTCCTCCTTCTCTGGAGATTGTGTGACTGTGGTCGTTGTTGTTGTGGCCCAAGCCTATGACGCAGCTGAGGGACGATCTATTTCAATCACAAACAGATCCATTCCAATATTGGAAATTGGAGTGATTGCTATTGTGAAGGGTTCATTTGTAGCAGACCTGTTTGTCACTGTGTTTGCAGTAGAGGTGTCATAAGATTGCCCAGTCTACATCATTCTGAGTTTCCCTTCAATGGCCTCTATCTTCTTTCTTGTATATCCCTGTGTACTGAGCTCCTACCTGAGCTGAGCTAGTGGTTCTTCCTTGATCTCTTGATAGCTTCTTTGAGATTCCAATATGAGATTTTAAAGGTTTTTATCGGCATCAGCCTTCAGATGCTTCAATGCTACATTGATATCATGAAGTACAGAGCTACATTGATATCATGAAGTACAGCAAGCTCTGGTTTGTTAGGTGGTAAAATTCTTGAGGATGAGCCCTTAATTATTTGCCTAGTTTGCTCTTCCGCTGATTCAAACTCTGCTTCTGCTTCCATCTCAGTCGGATTTACAGTAGGGTGATCTGATATCGTTTTCTCGTCTGAAGTCTGCAGAACAAGTCTTTTTCTAGTCTCCTTGATTCTAATTGGTTATGCCTTGCTGATTACCTTTTTTTTTGTTTTTTCAAATTTCTTCAGAAACTCGTCTGCAGCCTTTGCAATCATCTGCACTATTGTTGGCTTCTTTGAGAATCTTATAGGCTACTTTCCTATCTTTCCTATGTCAATCTGCTTGGTCACAGTCCATGGCCTTCATGCTTTGCCAGATAGCTTCAATTTTTCTCTTAGGATAATATTGATGACCCATCCAAACAGAGGCTGTTTCGCTTCCACAACCTTTACAAGTTGATACATGAGTAGTTTTGTCCAGTTGAGCTTGTGCTTGGTAAGAATTGCACACACGATCTCCTGTTGGTCAGATGTGATATGATCTTTAGAGAATTCTCTAGATAAGATCACCTTTTTCACAACATCTACAAGCAGTTTATGCTCTTTGGACAAGTATTTCTTCATTGTTCGAATCTCTTCCTTCTACCTTTCTTTGCTGAGCATCGCATTCCTTTTCATCAATTATTACAGGAGGTGGGATGCTTCTGGGTCCTTCATTTGAGACCTTGAAGTACTGCTCGAAGTCATTTGGACCTATGCTGATCCCAATTTTTCTTGTGGAGGTGTATGTGATGAATTAGTGGCTGTCTGTAACCTTCGCCTTCTTGATGAAATTTAGTACCTCTTCATCTTAAATCCTGCTGGTTTTCTCATAGAAACATTTAAGCCCTGCATCTTGAATCAGCTCAGATATTTCATTTATCTCGTCTAATTCGTTTCTTAGTGTCTCGAAATCGAGAACCACTCCTGTCTTATTTAAACTCCTGTTTGAAGTTTCGTTGCTATTATGATTTGTCGTTTTTAGGAGTGTTGGATCGGATGTTGGCCATTTTTCAATGAAATTGAGAGAGTTTCTAAATTGTGAGAGCGAATTGAAAGAGTTTATGAATTTAGGGTTTTGCAATTGAGCTAGCAGTAGACTGTAATAGCAAGAGAAGAAATTTTACCGTTGCCAATTTTTACTAGCCATTACGTAGATTCAATCATTGATTTGACCGTTGTGTGATTCTAGACATTCAATTTTTAAAATATTATGTTTTTTTCCAAAAATAAAAATGCAATAGAGCAACAATAACGCTAGTCTGCATCCCACATGTTCAATAAAGTAGTAGAACAAAAATAATGTTAGTATACAATCTACATCTGCAGTAGAGAATTAGAGCATTTTGGTCATTTTATTGATTCAAATCAATTATACCCAATTCACCTCAGAATTGAATAAATTTGCTCGTATCAAGAGGCTTTGTAAAAATACATGCAATTTATTTTTTTGTAGGAATATATTCCAATTTAATGTGACCTTTTTGCACATGATCTCTGATAAAGTAATATCTCACATTAATATACTTGGTTCTTGCATGAAAAATTCAATTTTCTGAAATTGCCATTGCAGATGTGTTGTCACAAAATATTGAAGTTTTAGTAAATATCATATCGTAGTCTGCAAGTTGCGACCTCATCCATAATACTTGTTCAGCACAGCTTTATGCAGCTATGTATTCTGCTTCTACAGTAGAGGTTGTTGACATAGTAACCTGCTTCTTGCTTAACCATGAAATCAATCTTGCACCAAGGAATTGACATGATCCACTTGTGCTTTTTCTGTCAACTCTACAACCTGCAAATTTTGCATCTGAATTGCCTGTTAGTGTAAAATCTGATTTGCTTAGGATACCACACATCTAGATTTGGAGTTCCTTTGAGATATCTCAAGATTCTCTTAACTGCAGTGTACTGGGATACCATGATCACTTCTAATTGTAATTACTTCAATGCCTTTCTCATTTTGAACTTGTCTAAGGAATCTAGTTAGTAGATTGCAAGTTTCATTCTTTTTGTGCATGAATATTACCCATGTGTATCTTGAATAATCAACTACTAGTACAAGGATATACTTCTTTCTATTTAAACTCTCTACCTCTATTGGACCAAAAAAATCCATATGCAATACCTCTAGAATTCTACAAGATTCTGATGAATTTAGAGGTTTAAAGCTTATTTTTGTGTTCCTGCAATATAACAATGAAATACTTGTATATGGTACCCACTCATATGGGTCCTAACTTGTTAGTCCTTGGAATGCACACTTGAATTATTTTTTTGTGTGAGTTCCAACATTCGAATGACTTGTGACCAGGTTTGCCACAAGTGTAGCAGTAGACCCGTGGTCTTATTGGGTGGATGGTTTGTTGATGTTTCTCCACCTCTTTTACTACATTAAGCATATGCAGATACGTTTCTCATGTGGTTGTCTCCATGTAGTATTGGAAGTTTTGTTCCATATTGAGTAGTTTGGTGTATAATGAGGTCTATATGGCCTGTTCTTGGCTTCAATCCTATGATTCTAGACCTTCTGCATCTTTTTGTGTTTTATACTAGCTCGTGACAGTGCCCTACTTAAGGATTTAACCTTTTGGGTTTGAGCATTCTCTTTATTTTCCCTTGAGAAAGAAATAAAGCTTTCAGAGGTTTCTTGAAGTGTTTTATTCAATTCCTCTAGAGTGGCATCTGAGTTAGAAAAGTCATGTACAAGATCTGATATGATAGCTGGTCACATGTGAACCTCAACTGATGTTGACAGCTCACCTTTTTTAAATCCTCGTACTGTCACACTCTGAACCTCAGACCTCTAACCCAACCTCAGCAACCATCTTTGCTACACTCCAATCTACTGCGCCTTTGTCTCCACTCAGTACTGTTGAGACCTCGTCTGTATCCCGTCCTTGGTGTAACCTCATCTTCACCCAGATCATATGTAATCCATGCATTGTTGTGTTGGTCCTCGTCTACAAGTTCAATCCTAGATCTTGAAGCATTTACAGGTCTTTTGTTGTCCATGGATGTCTTAGTTCCTCAGCCAAAATCCTCTGTAGTAGTCTGCATCTGGTGGTTCACACAATGCTCTCCATCTGTGGTCGTCTGCTCTCCAGCATCTGACTTAGACTGTATATACCTACCTAAGCACACTAACAATATCATGGCTAATACTCCTAAGTTTTGTTCATCAATTTCTATACAAGTGGAGGGATTGCATATTCCTATCATAAGTCATTTGACTTCTTCATAAGGTATATTGTAATTTTCTCTGAATATTTCAATCAACTCAAGATTTTCTTTATTCTCCCTTGTCAGGGCAATAAAGTTCTTAGAGTTATCTTCGAGAGCGTTTTTTAGTTCCTTAATGGAGACATCAAAAGTAGATAGATCAAATACCTATTGCCTATCCTCACTCCTGGCCATGAGACATAGCTAAGAATTTAAAATTGTTTCCTCATTATCTGAATCTATCTCACTCCAGGTCTTTGCAGCATAGGTTTTGTCTTTCTCCTTTCTTCCAGAGATACCTTTGTTATTCTTCTTCTTCCTTTTTTGTGCAATAGAGTCCTATGGAGTTCGTCTGCGTTATGCAGCAAAGTGCCCTAACTTGCCACACTTGTAGCATACTTTCTTTACAACTTCCTTGGGCTTTGCTGTAGTACTCTTCTTGGAGTTTTTCTTTTTGAGCTGCTTCCTTAATTTCTTTTGTATCAAGGCTAACTCTTCAGAGATAGATTGCCCACTTGTTGAGGAAGTTTCAGTAGTGTCTTCCTCTACATTGATCTAATTATCTTTTCTTGAGTTTTGAAGACCAAGGTCTTCTTTCTTACCTCATCAATCTGCTTCTTTTGCTCTATCTCAAGGTTGTAAGTATACAACACACCATACAGTAGAGCAAGTGACTTCTTTGCTAGATCCCTTGATTCTCTTATTATAATGGTTTTGATACCCATATCACACCAAGGGATCTCATGAATTTGAGGTTGACTTCTATGATCTCAAAAGTCTTCCCCAATGTCTTTAGATTGTTGATCAGAACATTGAATCTTTCATAGAAGGTAGTGAGATTTTCATCTAGCCTCATGGACACCCAATCATACTGCTGCATGAAGACATCTTTCTTGTTCTTTCTGATCTCATTGATTGCTTCATTTTTGAGCAGCAGAGTATCCCAAAGTTCTTTGGCAATGGTTGTGCAGACCATAATCTCAAACATGCCATTATCTAGGGCTTTGAAGATCTGATTTCTTGCCCTTCTGTCCACCAGCACTAAATCCTAGTCCTCTTTTGTCCACTGAGCTTTTAGCTTGTCTATTTTCCTGGAGGCATCAGCTGGATCTGGCATCTTGGGCACATAGGGATCATTTGTAACTATACCTTGTATCCTTTTATCAATAGAGTCCAGATGTGCAAGCATCCTCAGTTTCCAATGATTAAACTTATCAAAGGAGCATACTGGTGATTCACCACTGTTAGGATACTTAGGTATCTTTGGAGGAGACATGCTGTCTTCATAAAATAAACTGATAGTAACTTCTTTACAGATAAGAAATGAGAAACCTTATCTTTCTAATAACTGTTAAGTCTAGAAAGCAATTAATAGCCTAGAGGAGCGACGAATAGGCTATTTAAAAAAAAAAATTGACAATCTAGTGTAGCCTGGTCTTGACTACTATGCACTTTGTCTTTTGCAGACTAGCGAAAACAGTCTATAGTCGAGACTTGTGTTCTTTGAACTTGTTTCTTTTGTGTCCAAGGTTTCTAGCAATTCTAAACTGTAAAAATGAAATATTGTAAAGGACACAATAATTTAAACGTTCAGACAATTGTTGTCTATTGACCAATGAATACTTAGTCTTGTCTTCCCTTGATAATCAGTGTAGTCAAGATAAGAGATGAGTTCAATATCTTTTTATTGGTGGCTTACAAAGAAACCCTTTACAGGTAAATTACTTGTTAAGGCAAGAGTCTAAACCGTTGCTCAAATCTTCTCAAAAGACTCGGCTGCAGATGATGTTCTTAATATAGACTAGTGAACTTCTTCCTTTGATCTTCAGTCACAGCTCTAAGAATGATTGCCAATCACTTTGAGAGAGTTTCCTATTTGTAAATGAGTTTCATAATCAACGTCCATCTTCTCAAAGAGAAGCTTGTTCAATCCCCTTTTATAGGGCTTAAAGAATTAAAATTCTTAACTATTCTATTTCGACGTTGAGCTGTCTGTTTGTCTCCTGTACGAATCCTTAGTGATGTTGACATGATTCCTCATAATAGTCTTCGATATCGTAAACAATTTCAAACCTCAAATCTTTGATATGATCATTTTTCTGATCCATATCCAATCATCAATCAATTCTGCTGTACCTAATCTACTGTGCTTCAACTTTTGCTATAGGTCAGGTTTGTTGCACCCAGTCTGTTGCATTTCTGACTTGGCATTGACCGAGAGAGTTCGATCCTAAATCATGAATGATTTATGGTCTTTTGTTGTTCATGTTTATCTCAGTTGTTCATCTAAAGCCCTATGTAGTAGTTGCATCATGTGATCAGCAATGGCTTCCTCCAACTGTGATCGTCTGCTGCAAGCTTTCTAGACTGTGATTTACTAACCTAGTTATCAACCTAAGCAACTAACAATAAATATTTCTACTCTAAAGTCTTACTCATCAATTTCTATACACCAGAGGGATTGTACATTCCTAACAAATTAGCTAATAAAATTATGAGTATATTTATGCTCATCATGCTCCTATTACTAAAGTCGAGGCTGTAAATAAAAAAAAATATAAAAAAAATTGAAATCAATTTTCTTTTTCTGTTTTGTGTTTTTGTTAGTATCAGGAGTTTCAATTCAGACAATAAAAATAGAAAACTTCAAAATAGAAAACAAAAAGGTTATCAAAACTCTAATTGAAAAAACACATTTATCAATAAAAAAAAGTTCTACATTTAATAACATTTATTGATCTAATAATACAAAAGTAAACTTCAAAACAGATGAAAGGGTTTTTCTGCACATGCGAAGCAAAAATTATCAAGCTCTATGAAGTTTATCCATGATATTTCAACTCTTGCACAAAGTGTCGATGTAAAATAAGACCAATGGGAAGTAACTTAATTTGTAACAATTGTCCCGATGAGACAACCACATACACTCAAAGATAAGATGTCATATTATACAAATCAACACTTATGATTTTATGCATTTTTCAATTCAATAGCCTACTAATAGAAAAAATAAGCAAGTACAGAATAACAGTGGAGATCGAAGACAGTACTGCAACCACCACGATGGTCCTTTCGATAGAGAAGTCCAACAACTGATGGGTATTCCAGTGACTAAATCAATAGCAGAAAATGAAGAGGTAAGAATATACGAACCAAGAAAATTCCATTAAAATAAAATTAGATAATGTATATAATATTCAATATACTAATCTCGAATATGCAATAGATTGCAGGTAAATTGACAATCCTAGTATTGTTAAAAATGATAGTCGAACAGACAAGAATTTTCCAACTCAAGTTCATTGAACACGATATGAAAAAATGATACCAAGAGTTCACTGCCAATAAGATATTTGACATTAACGAACAAAACAAAGAAGTAACAGACGGCATAAAAGTGAAATTGTATGAAGACCAAGTGTGTATAAAAGATAAAGGAAAGAAGACTCGGAACATCGAACACATGTCGTCCTTTTTGGAATCAAACTTCAACACGACACCAATCATATATAATCGCAAGACTAAACATGGCATAGAAGAAGAAATACCAAAAACTAAATAGAGCTCAAGGAGGGAAAACGAACTTAACCTGACAACAAAAGCCAAATATCCTCAACTCAGTCCCATGTTTTTAAAAGCCAAATATCCTCAACTCAGTCCCATGTTTTTTCAAATTTGTATTTCTATTTGAAGTTTGACAATATTTCTTACATATAGGTCTCAATTTAATTTGAAGATTTAATTAATACTTTATCTTATTCTACTTTCAATTCAATTTCAATTTTTTGATGTTTATATTTATGTTTTGTTTACCCAATTGATTTCCCGTTAGACTACGTCATTACCTTTTGTTGTCATCTCATATTCTGAGGCACATATCCATTTAATCTTTAGGCCAAATTCTCTTAAGCATATGAAGTATGAAATAGTGTACATTATTTTAGGAAAGACTGTATGTTGTATCATTTTAGGTTTATTATAGCATTGCATTCTGCTATTAGAGTTACAACTTGAAACCTGTTTGCCATGATTCTGTTTTTACTCGGACTCGGATTAGTCGATTGTTTTGACAACCATCAGGTCCATCACATTCTTGGCTTATATAGATAATGAAAAGTGCTCCATAGTTGTTCTGCGCAGTAAATCGTATAATAGCATAATTGTGAGACAATTATCTCAAAAAAATCAAGTACGTAACTTTTGGAGTCAATACTCGAATCAGAGGGTTTATCGCATTATTGATTGTTCTATTACAGACTTTCAGCTTGCATTTCATTTTTCGAGCAAATGTGGAGAATTCTTTGCAGAAACCATACATTTGATAGATTATGTCATAAGATGAGTAAACTGTGTTAATTCTGTCATAAATCTTTGTAAAATATGTTATTTTTTTATTAGCTACAACCATGAGATCCATGTCCACCATGATCTGCTTCTTCACCTTCTTGACAAAGTTCAATGGTGAGCTTCTAGTATAAGTTGGTTATTCTTTGGTTCTCTTCTTATTTGAACAATTGTGCTGTTGACACATTTTCCTTCATCGAATGACGAGTGATGTTGAGAACACTACAAAGTTTAAATACAAAAAATGATGGAACTTATTAAACTAATAATCATCTCCTTTTAATCCTTTGTCTAGACGAAAAGACACCTTTGAAAGTTAGTTGTAGAAAGATCATATGTGTCTATTTACTTATTATAAAATTCGACAACGTTATGATAATAGAGTTTTCAATAATATAATGTTAAGAAAATATCTATTATAACATCGAAACAATAAATAAAAGGATTACATCATAAACGAAAAAACCTTCATGCAATAAACTAGTATATATGTAAACAAAAATTGAAATCAATTTTTTTGTTGTTTTATTTTGTGTTTTCGTTAGTATCGAGACTTCCAATTTGGACACCTACAGAACTAAACTTCAAAATACAAAACAAAAAGGTTATTGAACATGACCTTAATTATTCCCTCCCTTCCATTATTTTTACAACATTATTTTTAATTTTTTTTTTAATCAAACAATATTTCTCTTTCACATATTTTAATTCATAACCATATAATATTTTTTAAATATAAAATCAATATAAACAATTAGGGAAGGACTGATTGTTCCAAGGTTTGCAAAAATTTTGAAGCTGAGGGAGTAAATATCGTACTTTATTGTTCCAAGAGTACTTTTATCTTACATGTAAATGTGACGAGGAAATGAAATAAAAACGGTTAACGGGGTATCCAATGAAGGATTGAAGACGAGTAAAGGCAAATGATACTCCCAAAGCAGGACGTTAAAAGGCTGCAGCTTTCCCCCTCTTTATATACACAAAGACTGACCCAACCAGGAAACACAAAGAGTCCTCTGTGCTCTCACCTCATACCAGTTCAGTCACTCCTCTCTTTATTACCAGGAAGTTGACCGTTTGAGCACAGAACCAACAATGGCTCCTCCCCCCCTCCTCCTCCTTCTCCTCCTCCTTGTACTTTCCTTTACCGCTTGCAACGGTTTCCCATTCCACCACCAAATGTACAACCACCACGGAGGCCACCCTCGTCCTCGGCCTCGGCCTGCGCCTCACAGCTACAGGGAAGCCCTCACAAAATGTATTCTCTTCTTTGAAGGGCAGAGGTCCGGGAAACTGCCTTCTAGTCAGAGGATGACTTGGAGACGGGATTCCGGCCTCTCAGACGGCGCCGATGCTCATGTAATGTACCATCTTTGGCATCTTCAAAAATCTTTGGTTACATATGTTCTTTTCTTTTGCTAAGGTGTCCGTGATGAAAATGTCTGGGTGGTTATTGTTTGTTGTTGGTAATTTGGAGAGATTTCACACATTTGAATCTTCAATTACAGATGTCGTTCTTTTGCTTTACTCGGTCTATGACTAGAGTACTTGGTGGTTGTCAGTAATGTGGAGTACCTCAACCATGGCCTAATATTTAGAACGTTGTGGAAACCATCTCTATGTTGGTTCTAATAGGTAAGATTATGTATATCTCGTCACCCTAAGAGACCCGATCCTTAGACGAAATCTCAGGCTGATATTGTTGTATTATAGAACGTTGGTAACTAGATGGGATGAAGCCTGTATTATAAAAAGTACCAAAGGAAGGACGTTTTCAAGATTAAGACTCTTGACCTTCATTTCAGCTAATATGATACTACTATGCCGAAAACCTTGTTTTTGGTTAACTTCAAGCTTGTGTTAGAAAACAAATGAATACTATTTGAATGATAAATTGACCATATGGATTATCTTGGGAAATGGGGAAAATACAGGTTGATTTGGTGGGAGGATACTATGATGCAGGGGACAATGTGAAATTCGGGTTCCCAATGGCGTTCACGGCAACAATGCTGTCATGGAGCGTGATCGAGTTCGGTGGTTTGATGAAAGGCGAGCTCGAGAACGCAAGGGAGGCGGTGCGCTGGGCTACTGACTATCTCCTCAAAGCCACTGCCCATCCAGATACCATCTACGTTCAGGTTTCGCTCTCGAATTGCTTTGTTTAGGCCGGAATAATGGGTAGAATGGTGTTTTGAGTGGGAATGTATCTTGTTCAGGTCGGTGATGCGAATAGAGATCATTCGTGTTGGGAGAGGCCGGAGGACATGGACACACCTAGGAGTGTATTCAAGGTTGATAAGAACAATCCTGGGACCGAGGTTGCAGCTGAAACTGCGGCAGCTCTTGCCGCCGCTTCTCTTGTGTTCAGGAGAATTGACCGGAGTTACTCTAAGCTGCTTGTCAATAGAGCGATCAGGGTACTTTTATTACTGATATGTTTTAAGCACATTTTACCCCTATCAGTCAGCATAATTATAGGGAAGATGAACGGGACAGAAATTCATTGACGATACGTGTAAATATGGATACGCATACCAACGTTGAAGTATTTTGAAGCGTGTATGATATGTGTCGATTGCTTGTAACAACTAGTTGTTTTGGGCATAGGTGTTTGAGTTTGCTGATAAGTACAGAGGCTCTTACAGCGATGTCCTCAAGAGTGTGGTGTGCCCCTTCTATTGCTCGTATTCTGGCTATCAGGTATTATATAAAAGCATATACTTGTATTATAGATTTTGAGTACACTTGGTCTTTGGTTGTTTTCATTTATATTTCTGTTTTCTGCTGTTATCATTGATTGTTTTCTTATTAGTGACTTGATTTTCATGATGAACCAGGACGAATTGCTGTGGGGAGCGGCATGGCTGCACCGAGCGACCAGGAACTCAATGTACCTGAGCTACATTGAGAGGAATGGGCAGATATTGGGTGCTGATGAGGATGATTACACCTTTGGTTGGGATAACAAGCATGTTGGAGCCAGAATCCTCCTTTCCAAGGTCCTTTCTCTTGTCCCATACCCCTTCTATGAACTGCTGTTGCTTGAATTTAAGATTTAGTTGTCATTTGAGCTTTAGAACTTGGCAAAACACATGATTTTGTAGCTACAACTGTGCAAGATTTGAATCCTAGACTTTGAAGTATGTGTTAAAGTAGGTTTTGTTTCATCTTGCTCGCTATCCACCAACACCGCATCGTTCTGTGTCAAGCGTGGAAGTATGACCAATAACTTACTAAGCTCGTATCGTGTGACCAAACATATACCATTCACTATAGATAGGGCTTTAGTAACACTTAAGCTTTAGAACTCCAAGGACACATGCTATGCCAATGCGTCAGGAAACGCCCTTTATCTTAAAGTGACCAGCAAGTGGTAGAAAGTCATCCAACATTTAATTTATCCAGGCGTGCTTGCCTATATTCAATTGAGAGCTATACCTTTTTTTTTGTTTTTTTGTTACAACTACATTTATTGAAACTGGGTTGTTTGCAATCAAAATATACAGGCATTTCTTGTCCAAAGGATGCAGGGGCTACATGACTACAAGAATCACGCGGATAACTTCATATGTTCACTCATCCCAGGGGCCCCTTATTCCCAAGCCAAGTACACTCCAGGTCTCCTTCAGCTCTTCACCACACCATCTCTGCTTAATTGTTTGCATTTATGGGAGAGCGTAATAGTAACTTTGTATAGGAAACATCATCTGTTGTTAAAACAAGGGCTAGACAGCTTGATTTGCCCTCTTCAGATCTTGTCTTGATGGGAGCAACTGGGTTGTTGTAGTATTAGTAATTTCGGAATTATGCAATGAGCATTTGTCATTAATGCAGGAGGACTTCTGTTTAAGATGAGCGACGGCAACTTGCAATATGTGACATCCACATCCTTCCTTCTCCTCACGTATGCCAAGTACCTCAAATCCGCTAACACGGTGGTCAATTGTGGTGGCATTCCAGTGACTGCATTGAAGCTCAGAACCATTGCCAAAAAGCAGGTATGTAAAGTTTTAAATCATCCCCTCTAATGTGTTGCGGCTCCCTAGGAAGATAATCATTCTTCATAAGGATTAAAAACACATGCTTTTAGCGTGTGTGACCCATGGAGCAAGCCCGATCTTCAATGCCTGACTTAGAAATCTTAAGATTTTACGCAATATTTCCTAAGAGGGTGTCCGTTGATGGGCAAGCAGGTGGACTACATACTGGGATCAAACCCCTTGAGGATGTCCTACATGGTAGGATATGGGCCAAAGTACCCTGAGAAGATACACCACAGGGGATCATCACTTCCATCGATGTCTGCTCACCCGGATAAGATCCAGTGCTCAACAGGATTCAGCTTCATGAACTCCCACTCACCCAACCCCAATGTTCTCGTTGGTGCTATAGTCGGTGGTCCTGACGAAAACGATAGGTTCCCGGATCAAAGGTCTGATTATGAGCAGTCTGAGCCCGCTACCTACATCAATGCCCCGCTTGTTGGTGCCCTTGCGTACCTCGCACATTCCTTCAGCTAGCTCTAGCTCGGTCTGACATTCCTTACTATACGTTACGTGGGGAGGAGCATATAGTATATTGTCCCTCCGACGTTACATTATATGATTTCAAAGGGCTAATTTGTACTTTATTATCCATCCTATGCTATGAGTCAGCTATGACTAACTGGCAAAGGCCGAGGCCTAAAGGGTCTCGTGCCCTTGATTTGTGGTTAAGCAAAGCTTTTGTGTTTCTCAAGGTGTATCAGTGTGCTTTAGCTTGTTGCTTCGATGCATTTATCGTTTCCATTTTATTGAAGGTGTTCTTATTTTGATTTGCACGTTTCAATTTTATGAACAATGTGCAATAGGAAGGAAAATTTTGTTTCAATGGATCAGAATGACTGCAATGAGAAATCTTTTAATGTCAAATATATCATTCCAATTTAATCAGAATCTCTAGTTATTTGACAATTTGGTGACTTTTCAAATATATTCTTTCAAAAGGTATACTAATCAACCAAGACAATGGGATTAATTTTTGTGTACACCGTTTTAGGAAAATATAGTACGTACATCAATCCCCTTCGATCATTTTCAATTCCGCAAACAACTAATTAGTTCTATCTTGGAGAGAATATCAACGAAATCCTCATCCGCATGGTAAATTGCTCAACCAATTCCTTCAAGAAGAGAAGATGTCAAACGATCAAAACCTATTGAGTTATTTTGTGGTGGTGAACCCGTCAACGAAACCTATTTTAAAAAGTCGTCCGAGTTTGCCATTCTGAAAAGAAATGCATAAGCTCATTGTGTTATTTGGTGCCCCTCGCAGGAGGATGGTTGATAACATACCCCACTTATGGATAACCAATAACACAATGCGAGATGTGGTAAATAAGGAAAAGTCATATAAGATCATTATACGGATATGCATATGGGAGAGAAACTTGGTAGCTATGGGAAGCAAGGTTGTCAAAATTTTGTTAACGGTATCGGTTCTGATCATGATTTTAAACAATATATAACATTATAGTAGTCAAAGACTTTCAGAATTCATGAAAAGTTCACAAAATATACTTCAAAACATTCAAAGAAGTTTAGATTATTAAATAATCACAAAAATATCTATTATAAATATAAGATTTTTATATCAACGAAACCCAATGTCCTCTTCTGAAAATGATACACTAATATATAAAGCACACATGCTCTATTAGAATTTGTTGACTTGAACTCCATCAACTCTCAAAGACTAATTGTCGAACTTTTAACATATAATTTACGTCCATTAATAATTTTTCTTTTGTTTTTCTCATTGGGGAAAAAAAATAAGATCTGAAGATAATAAGAACACAATATTTGTTTTCATGACACCACCAATCTCCTTACAAATTGATGAAATTCTTCTTAATCCTCCTCCTTACAATCCCCTTACTTTATAAGCAAAAAACATAATCAAAACTTCCTTATTTAAAAGATCTACTTCTTAATGTTCATGGTACTATTCCATGCTATTTATTCTTACCAAAACATAAAACATTCTGATAATAATACATAGATATTATTAATGGACTATATCAAGTCCAAGGAGGCTTCTAAATTTGTCAATGCTTTGGACTTCTGCGTTGATAAGTTAGTCCAAACCTTCCCCTAGGCTTATGGTTCATTACATTCTGTTCCCCCTTCAAAATCAACCTTGTCCTCAAGGTTAAGCTATGGAAACTCCTTCTGTAGCTCACCACAATCAACCCATGAAGCGTCCTCTTTCGGAAGACCAGTCCATTGAACCAAAACTTCTGTCACAAACTTCCTTCCTTGTTGATTCCATCGAAATGGTAGCACCTTTTTCCGGCTCTGGCTGAAAAACTCCATTGGATGATATGGGTGGAAGCTGATCAGATGGAATAATCGATGCACCAAGCTTTTTCTTCAACAGGGAAACATGGAAGCCCGGGTGAAGACGAGTGTTGGCGGGCAACTGTAACTTGCAAGCAACTGGACCAACTCTTTTCAGAATCTTAAATGGTTCATAGTATCGTTGTCCAAGCTTTTGATTCAATTTTTTAGACACCGATGATTGGCGATACGGCGCAACTTCAAATAAACATGATCTCCAACCTCGAATTCCCTCTCTCGCCTGTGTTGGTCTGCTTCAACTTTCATCCTGGTTTGAAGCTCTAAGTTGCCCTTCAGCTCCCGCAATATTGAGTCTCTATCCTTTAATAATGCATCCCATAAATCCATAAAAGTGTAACCTTCACCTCAAATTATTTAAAACAAATCATAAACGGAAACGTATCTGAATCCATAAGATCAAGTCTTTAATCTAGGATGGAGATCGCCTAGGGTTAGGGTATCTTCCAGTTGATACACACGTTAGGGTTTCTGTCTCTTGTGATGGGATGCTAGAAATATGTAACGTATGTTCAACCGGAAACCATAACCTTCATATATATATAGTGGTTCTTAACCCTAATCAACCCATCATCAATCCCGTAGGTATCTATAAAATTGGACCCTATATTTTATAAGACGATATATTAGCCCACTCAATATTAATATCCATAGAACCATCAATATTTGGGTCAAACCGCAAGATAGCACATAAAAAACAATTAATCTGTATAGTTAAATTGTCTATGTACATATAATATAAGTCCATTAATCCAACAATCTCCCACTTGGACGATATACTCATGTAAATGCACAAACCTTAATATTGTATATCACAATATAACCTTAAGAGCTCAATAATGTTATCAACTTGTAATCGTCATTAACCAATCCGGTTCATCAATCATATCAACATAGAATCAAAAAAAAATCTATGTTACATTGACTCTGTTCATTAACCTCTCAAACTCCCTTCGATAATCTCTAACAGAGTCCCTTTGATACAACTTGGAGAGTGCAGCTTCAAAATCTTCATATTCAGTTGGTCCAAATCCCATGTGATTAGTGGCTTGGTAGTTTGGAGCCACTGATACCATTGATGTGCTTCGCCTTCCAGATGGAAAGAAGCTAACAAAACCTGTTGATCTGGAGGAATCTCTCGATATCCAAAAAATTGTTCAACCATGTTGGTCCATTCAAGTTGGTCATCACCTGCATATCGCGGAAAATCCATCTTTGCAAGACGTGCCTGAATGTGAGAGGAACAACTCCAATTATTCCCACGAGTATACGAAGAAGCATTCACCTCTGAGCCACCAAAGAGGATGATCAAGTATGAAGAACGCACACTTATTGTGGATGTCGGCTTGAATGCAATAATCTCACCATTTGATATTCCTCCCTGGTCAATGAACATGGTAACCAAGTTAATTATTGTCGAAATAGAATAGGTTGTCTGTTAGAAGTCATAGGAAAACAATGGTTAAATCAAGTCCCTCCAGCAGAGCTAATCTGTATTCCACCGGAACGGTTTGTCCTTGTCCTGATTTTTCCCGTGCAATCGGTATACAACTCGTCATTGTGTTCACTTTCCGTTAGAAATGTGCCTGCAAAGTATGTCTTTATTGAGGTGCATAACACAACATGTACATTGGCTTCGCAGATAAATTGACACCACTCAATTCATACGATTGAATTGAAACTGAGCAGACCTCGGTCCCTGCATATAACTTCAATATCTTCTTAGCTACAGCTCCGATCCTCGCTATAGTTTCTCTACCACCAGCCTCATGCCAATAAATTGAGATAAAAAAAAACATGAATAACAAAATTTTGTTTGAATCTGAATAACAAAATTTTGTTAGATCTATCAAGTTGAAACTCAAAGTAGTCATGCATTCCCCCAGCTTGTTTCTACCCAATTCCCCAAACTTTTTTCTATTCTTGTTATGCTATGCTCAACTTTATGACCCTTTCGTTACCGTTGATCCATCAATCATGAAAGATTCAGATCATCTACTTTTATTCATGTTTCCCATGATATTCAAAGCAAATGATGAAAAAAAAAGAGTCCAGTTATGATATTCAGTTTCCTGTGTACTCAATTAAAAAAAAAATTAAATATCCAAGTTCCTTTCCCTTAAATGTTGGGTTTTTCGGTAACTATTTGCAGAATATTGAGAACCTAACAAGAGACGGTGCTATTGTGTTGGAAGAAGCAACCACAATCACACAGACACAAGATTTAACGTGGAAAACCCTCCCAAGTTGGAGAGTAAAAAACCACGGGGCGCACACCGGCAAACTGCACTACATCAGCAAACA
Organism: Drosera capensis; assembly: GCA_001925005.1. NCBI lineage: Eukaryota > Viridiplantae > Streptophyta > Magnoliopsida > Caryophyllales > Droseraceae > Drosera > Drosera capensis. The sequence goes on along the minus strand of LIEC01012267.1, from coordinate 46,337 downwards.
AGTACACTTGTTCTTCTCAAGTTTTAGATGTAAAACTTGAGGTATACACAAGAAGTATTAATGAAAGCCCAAGTACACTCAAAAACTACTTCTCGTCAAGTGCAAGCGATGTCTCTGAAATTTTCAGCTTGAAAGTTGAAACCTGCTTTTTCACCGAAAAACTAGAAAAACTGCTCTGCCACTGAAAACGGAAAAACACTGAAGCTAAGCTTACTGAAAAACACTGAAGCTTCGGCTCTGAAAGCTTCGCCTCTGGAAAGCTTCGCCTCTGTAAGGCTTCGCCTCTGGAAAGCTTTGCCTCTGTAAACTTCGCCTCTGAAAACTTCGCCTCTGGAAAGCTTGGCCTCTGTAAGGCTTCGCCTCTG
>LIEC01012267.1:0-45952 GCA_001925005.1 Drosera capensis | reverse complement strand
TTCTCCGTGACTAGGGCATGTGCATCATTGGTACCAGCTGACTTTCTTCTTGTCTCCTCATTGAACAAGCTGCTAGTAACTGTACTCAAACTGACCACACCATTTGGAGCTGCATTACTGATCGTCACAACCAAGGTCTCCCAACTGTCTGGCAACGATCCCAAAAGCAACAAAGCTTGTAACTCCTTCTCTGAATTTCAGATTTACCAGCTTTCGGATCAGAAACGCCTTATTTGCTGCAGTTTTCTGCTCATACAATGACTCCAGTTTCTTCCACAACTTGTGTGCGCTGGTCTCGCTCGCCACATGATGGTACACACTGTCATCGAGCCATTGTCTGATTGTGCCAACTGCTTTCCGGTTGCATTTTGTCCAATCACTTTCAGACATCCCCTCTGGTTTTGCACTGTCGCCTTCAACCGGCTCATACAAGTCCTTGCAGTAAAGCAGGTCCTCCATTTTGGATTTCCAAATCTGCCAGTTGTTGTTTGTCAACTTGATCATGGTGCCACTACCGTCCATCTCAACCTACAAAAGCACTCTCAAAGCAACCTGAAGCTCTGATACCACTTGTTGGGTTTTTCGGTAACTATTTGCAGAATATTGAGAACCTAACAAGAGACGGTGCTATTGTGTTGGAAGAAGCAACCACAATCACACAGACACAAGATTTAACGTGGAAAACCATCCCAAGTTGGAGAGTAAAAAACCACGGGGCGCACACCGGCAAACTGCACTATATCAGCAAACAAGTACACTTGTTCTTCTCAAGTTTTAGATGTAAAACTTGAGGTATACACAAGAAGTATTAATGAAAGCCCAAGTACACTCAAAACCTACTTCTCGTCAAGTGCAAGCGATGTCTCTGAAATTTTCAGCTTGAAAGTTGAAAACTGCTTTTTCATCGAAAAACTAAAAAAACTGCTCTACCACTGAAAACGGAAAAACACTGAAGCTAAGCTTACTGAAAAAACACTGAAGCTCCGGCTCTGAAAGCTTCGCCTCTGGAAAGCTTCGCCTCTATAAGGCTTCGCCTCTGTAAAGCTTGGCCTCTGTAAGGCTTCGCCTCTGTAAACTTGCAGCGAAACTGCTCTCCACCTGAAACTAGTAGCGGAGCTGCACTCACCTCTCCTTTTTTGTTTTGTTTGTCACACACAGCCAGCTCAACGATGATGGAAGAGAAGAACACCTGTACACGGCTCTTCACTCTGGACAAAAGAAGAAGAAGGCTGCAACAAAGGAGGGAATACTTTTTTGTCTTGGGCTTGACCTTTTATATCTTTTGTCTTGGGCTGGACCTTTTATAGGCCCAACAATCTCTTCCTATTCCCGTGGATCAGCTTATACTGTCGTCTTTTCTACGGACCTCTTAGGTCTTAACCTCACGCCTTATGGTTTTTGGTTTCTGATTTCTTTCAGATTCCGTCCATTTAAGCTTTCTGCATTGTGCTTCATACTTGAAAGCCTTGACTGACGTGAGCTGTACTGTGATTGCAAACTATGGTTCGTACATAATCTGCGTGCAATGTCTCCTGCTAATTCTTTTTTGGTGCTTTGATAATCTTTTTTTATTTCTTGGGATGCTGATACTGTGAAGTTATGTGATTGTTAGATGGCTGATGGAAGACTAACGTTCAATATGCTGGCAGAAGCAGCTTGCTGCAGTTGCTGTCAAATTAAGCTCAATGCTTTCAGGATCTATCAAGAGTGCACACCAGCTTCTTGGTTGCTTTAATAGAAGGATCAGAAGGTGATGGCTAGGATCTCCTCAGAACATGAAGTATTATGAGAAGCTCAACTATCTCGAATCTCATATCTGAATGCTCCTTCTCTAACTCCATTGCAGTTTCCTGTCAGCAGATCTAGGATCGACACGACTTCTGATATGTCAGAGACTAAGAAACGGTATGATTTCTATGTCAAAAGCACATGCATCTCTTGCATAATTTTGTTTGTTTTCGCTAAATTATGATGGTATGAAGGCTTTTTTTCCTTGTTGTTTTGTTTGGGAATATTGTGAAGTGACTGGAAAGTGATAAGGAAAGCAAATTCATTGCAGTAGTTGCAGAATCCTTGTGATGTATAGCAGCAGGAAAATTGTTGGTCATGGTGCAATCTGCGAGGTGTCCAAAAGGATTTGGCTACAATCAGAGCCATATTTTTCTGATCAGACCTTTTCTCATGGTGCACTGAAGTCCCATCCACTCTGTTGGAAATTATGCCACGAGGGATCAAAAATAGGATTTGATGTCTTTGTTAGTTAATTGTTGGCATAATTAGTTCATTGAGCTCGACCTATGTTTCGAGCTCAAAGGGTGTTTGAAAAGTCAGGGAATGTTGTACGAAACTATTTTTAGGCTTAGGACACTGTACCTAGTTGAAATCTAGTTATGCATGTGGCTAGTTTCGCTTATGAGGTTCGTAGTTTCGACTTTTGGCTTATGAGGACTAATTGTGGGAGCTGGGAAGATTGTGATTACTGCAATATGACCCTGTCACACAAATCCTCCCAGGATTAAAGCTTGATTGTAATTTTAGTAGTATTAACATTGAGAATCACTAAGTGGAATATCGCACCTAAATTATTTCCTGTAAGAAAGGTGATTATGACAGGCACATATAAGGTGACTGGCAAAGCAACCACGGGATGTATAACGCAACGTGGCATAATGCCATTGCGCTCGGCCCCATGTCCTAATCCTATCCTGGCTCCTTTTATTGGCACAAGGTCCATACTGTTCTATCTGATCTATGTTGTGCTTCACATTTTACAACCAGAAGCTGTCATTGATTTGCCTTTCACTTTCACTATCCTGATATCCTCTGTGTAAAGCTGCAGCCTGCGATATATATTGCTCACTGTCACACTGATCACTTATAATCTTTGTATATATTTTAACAGCAAGTGCAGCTACAAGGGACGATTTACAGTGAAAATCTGTATGGCTTCTGTCAACTGCTGGTTGCCGGTGTCATCTTCGTTGATTAACAAGAACTCGGTGGCATTTCGTTCTTCCATCTCGGCTAGCCTTGGCTCGTCTTCTCCCTTCCCTAGACTCATTGGAAACAAGCCCGTCTTCAACCCCACTTTGGTAAGTGGCATTGCGGTTCTCTGCCTCTTACTGGTGCATCCATGCTTGAGCTATATGGGATGATTATGACTTGTGACTATTCCAACACTTGATTGTCTTCCTGTGTCACAATTCATATGCAAATCATGTCTGAGTAACTAATCGGCTGAAGTGGCTTCATATTTGAAATCTGTATTCGGTTCTTTGTTGGTTTTGTATTCAGTAACTAATATTTCGACACATCTTTATCACAAGAGTGCTACAAAAAAAGGATCAAATGCGACTTGTCCCTAGTTTCTCTTTGGCTACTTGAATGAATTTTTAGAAATTTTCAAAAACATTTACTCAATTTTTTTTTTTTTTAACGTGGCTAAGTGTCCCTTATTTTCCTCTTCATTTATAATGACCATTTCAGCACAAAATAAGCAGTAGCATAGATCAATGCAAATTATGCTATCAGAGAATCTACAATTTCAATGCTTTCTTTTGCATATAAGGCACAAAAGGATCAATAAAGGTACTGCAGCAGGTAGTCTAATGTACAAGTTTTCGTCTTCTTTTTTTCCATCTTAGCTTTTCTACCGTCAGGCAGGAGAGGCTATAGGGATTAGGCTATGATGAATGGTCATATCCAGGATTATAATTTATATGCTGAATGTCGGCTGCCTGTAATCAAGATCCTAAGCTGGACTTGAGCTCGCGGTGGATTATTGATGACAATGTTAGCTAGTAAGATGATCCAAATAAGCTTCATGGGGAAAAATGAACAGACTCAAACTGGCTGATCTAATAATTCTAATCCATATTTGGAAAATTGTCAGAGAAAAGATATGGGGACGACATCATACGACAAACCAGTTACCGGCTTGAAGAAACTCACAAGGTATTTTTAGCGAAATGCACAAATTGACGTTTATTCACGACTTCAGTATTGCTGGCACTGATAATATCCTACAATGTTTTAGTATGTAAAATTGGTCGAAGTACTCCGCATTTTGGTAGACTTCTGACTGCTAATAATTGTGGTGTTGATATGATCAATGTAGCGAGAAAGGCAACCTTGAGCCATTAGCAGCAGCCGTTGGACAAGTAGCAGCTGTAATTGATGCAGAGCCGGTTGAGCGCATCAAGACTGGGTTTATCCACTTCAAAACAGAGAAATATGAGTATGATACTACACATGTAAATCGACCTATCTGATATTATTATTGGAAATCATTGCTAAACGAATTGATGTTATCATGCTGTAGTAAGAATCCAGCATTGTACGGAAAACTTGCCAAGGGCCAAAGCCCCAAGGTAATTGCGAAAACTTCTGCAAATGCAAATAATTACAGTGTGTTGTGCTAATTACGGTGGGCTTCAAATGGCTACTGCATTTGCAGTTCATGGTGTTTGCATGCTCGGATTCTCGGGTATGCCCCTCACATGTCCTCGACTTCCAACCTGGAGAGGCTTTCGTCGTTCGCAATATAGCTAACATGGTTCCAGCTTATGACAAGGTTCAGTTAACTTATTTTGATGAGCATGCTGTTCAATATATCATATGAAACTCATCTAACTCTCCAATGGGCATCTTCCTTCGCTAAATCTAGCTTCTTGGTCATCTCATGTGCAACAGATTAAGTACTCCGGAGTTGGCTCTGCGATTGAATATGCTGTTTTGCACCTGAAGGTGGATCATCAACTGGTTCTTTTCTTTTGAGTGAACATGCGATTGTCGTCATGTGAATCCATTACCTAGTGTCTTAACTTTTGAGTCGGTGATTAACATAGTTGAGTGCACGCAGGTGGAGAACATTGCTGTCATTGGTCATAGCGCTTGCGGAGGGATAAAAGGACTCATGTCTATTCCTGAAGATGGATCAACCTCGACGTACGTCTGTTCATTCTAAATTCTATCATATATTTGCTTTTGTCAAAACCTTTCTATGTTTTACAACCAATTCTAGTATTCCAAGCTTAGATACAAGGCGATGATTGTGTATGAAGATGCTTATATGATGACACTTTAATCAACAATCTGTTTTTGGTTTATGTATAGAGACTTTATTGAGGACTGGGTGAAAATCGGTTTACCTGCCAAGGCGAAGGTGAAAGCCGAGTATGACAGCGGTACATTCGCTGAACAATGCACACATTGCGAAAAGGTAAGGTCTCCTTCGGCTTGAAGATTAGTCTGCCTTCAATAATGACGGTATGTTTTAGGTTTTCACCATCTATGTTTTATGAATGTAGGAAGCGGTTAACGTATCCTTAGGAAACTTGTTGACATATCCATTCGTCCGAGACGGTCTCTTGAAGAAGACATTGGCACTCAAGGGCGGATACTACGACTTCATCAAAGGATCGTTCGAGCTCTGGGGGCTTGAGTTCGGCCTCTCTTCATCCTTATCAGTATGACATTGGAAAAAACTATACTGCTAGTCTATTATACCATATGATGAGTTCCCCTCCGAGGCAGTTCTACTTCCTAACTCCTCATCTTATCATCCTTGCATGCTTATGAATATTGTATTTTACTCAGACTTCGTGGAACTTCAATACACGAACTGGACCATATGGAGTCTGTATGGAGTTCGAGTTATCGATGAATACAGTGATTATGGAATATTATGCATACGCTTTCCTTGTATCGTCACAAGCGTCGTAACTATATATATTCACTATTTCAAGTTTTCTCTTGATAGGTGAGAGACGTGGCTACAATATTGCACTGGAAGCTCTAAAGGGCCTTGGTTTTGAAGTAGAGAAACCAATGACAATGCAATTGTTACCTTGAACATATGTAAACGTTTTGCAACCTAATTGATCTCGGTATGCTTATGTCCATACATTTCAACATTATAGACCTAAACCGCAGCTTGGCCAATCGAATCGAGAAATCTATTGGTGGTTGCATGAATGAAAAGAGGACACCTTTTACCTTACCTGTAACATATATCTCAAAGACGCCACATTGGTATTGCATATTGGAAAGCCAAGCACGAGCGAGGAATATAATTCAATTTCACTTAAAAATAATCATAATGACATTGGAATGATGATTCTGAATTAGCACGTATATGTACGTATAAGAATAACAATCAGATACATACGCTACAAATGTTTCAAAACGCCAATGCATGAGGACTCATGACTCATCGGGCTTAGGTTCAAGTATCACGGGGATCTTCTCCTTATGATCACCTCGCAGGACCTCCACGATCACCTGCTAGTATGATTCCATCCCATTTCATAAGTACGAGTTGTCACTAATCTTCACGGAATCACAAAGTAAACCAAGAAAGTTAAGACTTGAGCGACACAGAAAGTTCAACAACTTGCCTGTTCTCCAACTTTGCAGTTGTCTAAGATTCTGTACAAGTCGCTCCCGTTAGTAACCTTCCTCCCATTCACAGAAGTTATGATATCCCCTAATATTAACCTCCCATAGCCATCACGCTTGGTAGACAGCAGACCCTGCAGCGAGCGAAATCATCAAAACTCAGTTTCTAGTTTTCTATAATCTTCGCCTATAGGAGCATGCTATCCTAATATGTTTCTCTTTAAATTCGCTGAGTACATAACGTTGACACATAATCATTGAATGCATACCGCCTTCCCGGCCGGGCCTGTAGGAGGAGCATCCAAGACAAGCACACCACTTACGCCCAACTGCTCTACCGACTGATCAGGAGCAAACTTGATCCCCAAGATAGGCCTGGTTACTTTCCCATACTCCACGAGTTGCTCAACGATGCCACTGACCTATGAATCAGGCACAACAGAATAAATCTCATATTCTCACGTTCCTCTTTTCAGAACTTTCACTAACAGTCTATGACACATAAAAACATTTCTGGAATTTTCTCCCTGGCCACAAGACTAAACCAAGACGATAGGTCATCGGGTTTTAACTCACAGTGTCGACTGGAATCGAAAATCCAACCCCAGAAGAGGCACCAGAAGGGGAGTATATGGCTGTGTTTATCCCAATGAGGCTCCCAGAACTGTCAAGCAGAGGGCCTCCACTGTTGCCAGGATTGATAGCAGCATCTGTCTGTATCACATCTTGGATTGGACGCCCCGTTGCAGCAGAGCTGATCTCTCTGCGAAGCCCACTACAGCAAGAAACTGAAACTGTCTCGGTCAAATGTCCAAATGATAGATTTATGACCGCACGAGCACATTTTATGAGGTGTACGGCGGCAAATGGTCTGCTGAAATCCATCCATCAGTGTATTTTAGTCTCTTACAGCCACAGCTAATTTAGTCATTTCAGAATTGTGCCCAAAATGTAAAATATTGAATTAATTCATAACTTTAGGTTTCCAAATAAAATATCCATGCCTCGAGCAAATGACAATATTAGAAACACCTAATGTATCCTGATACCTGATGACGCCAGTTGTAAGCGTATGGTCAAGTCCAAACTGCAAGATATCAAGAGACGCAAATAAAAAGGAAATAAGGTCAATCAAGTTAGACAAGAACAACATATGAACCTCTTTCTAAGCAAAGTTTTTACATTTTCAAGCATGCACCCTGGCATTAGTTTGTTCGCATACTTTTGCACAAATTTCCATCTTCAACATAGACAAGATGAAAAAAAAAATCGACAAAGTGGAGTTTGCAAAGCACAAAAATCAAATGAGACAATTTTGAAGCAAAATGGCCAGCAACACAGCAAGTAAACATTTCCAACTTCCAAATTAAACGTCGAGCACTTGTTACACACTTACACCCAAGAGAAAAGTTCCTTCAAAACACATTCTGTGACCAATTAGGATGCAAACCACATTATTGTTCACAAAATGAAACCATGTAACACATATATCCAAGGCTAAGGAGAAGGTTGACGAAGGACAAGATACATTCAGATTCAGGAATGCAACTCTTTCTAGAGAAAAGTAAGATAGTTTGTCTTGACCTGTAATCCAACAGTGAAGTGCACTTACAGGATTGCCAATAGCATATACTTTCTGGCCAACAAGCAAGTCTGCAGAAACACCAACAGGTATTGGCCTCAATTTGTCTTCAGGTGCATCAATGTGCAACACGGCAACGTCTTTATCCTGGTCGAATCCTACTACCCTTGCTTCATAAGTTGATTGGTCAGCAAGAGTCACCCTGTACATCAAATACCAGCATTCTAATATACAGGAAGGCATTTGCTAAGAAACACCTCAAGGTAAGAGGTATCTAACTATCTATCGATTATCCTCCTTGGAGTTTAAGCACAACAGAAACTGTCTATCATACAACCACATACCCTGATTAATTAAGGTTCAAATCTTCAAAATTTTTATAAAGATTACAAAAGAGTCAAACTTTCGATTAATCCACATATCATGCGAATAAAGAAAACTTAGGCATTTGATATCAAACAATTCAACAGCCAAGCTGTATTTCTACAATTTCTATTGAGCAATCCTTCTTCCCTCCCATCTCCTTATAATGTAACCCAACCAGTTTACATGCTCCAACCAGCAGCCTAGAGCCCTTGTACATTCAAACTAGCAATCCGAGGAAATGGGACTCAAAATTTGCACAAAAATGAAGAACCCACCAACCTAAGATCAGATGCACCGCGAATCACGTGATAATTTGTAACAATATTTCCCTTCTTATCCCATACGAATCCCGATCCCGAACCTTGTGGCACCTCCAACACATCCAAAGTGAACACATCCTGCCTAACAACAAACACATCAACCTCATCAATCAATCCCCAGAAATCCTAAATCAACACAACAACAAACAATAAGTTCCAGAAGATCCACACAGACGCAAAGACAACAATCCAGATAATCCCTGTCACCCGTTGCAACAGGGTGCCAGAAGCACATAACTTTCATCAATTACAAGCCAAATCAATCAAACCCAATTGCACGATCACCCCAAATCATCAACCACCCACACAATTCAATCCCAACAAATCCAAAACCCATTCCACACAAACTCACTTTGCCGCAAGATTCGTGATATAAACAACAGACGGAGTATTCTCCTGAAACAGCCGCACAGTGGCCAACTCATCATTCTGCAGTTTCCTCGGACTCGTCACCACAAACGCCGACGCCTCACCCACATCGGCTACCAAGAGGTTGAAGGACAAAGCCAGTGAAGTACAAATAACAAACAGGGAATCCACCACGGATGAAATCCGCAACTGGGTGCCAGTTTTCCCCTTCGGATTTGGGGTTCTGAGAATTGAGAAGATTGGGGCAAAAAGGGAGCTTGGATTGGGGGAACTTGAGGTGGCTTTTGTTGAGGTGGAGAAGGGATTGTGGGGTTTTGAGAAGCTGCGATGTGGGGAGAGGAAAGAGGTAATTGTGGGTAGTGATGAAGGGGAAATAATGGCCATTGATGGGTCAAAGGGTTTTTTCAGTGGTGAAGTGAGGTGGTGGTGGAGGAGATGAAAATGGTGGCCATGGATGATAGGTGAAGGAGAGGTGGAAGGGTCTGGTGAGTTCTGGGTTCCGGCGAATTCAGTGGGGACAAGTAGAAAGCAGGGGAAATCTGAGCAGATGAGTGGCGTTATCCACATAAAACGTTTTTTAATATGTGACTCCCTTGGCTCATAAAAAATTCAATCAAATATATATATTATTATAATATTAGATATAATCTGATATAAAAATAAAATTATTATTTTATAAATATATCAAAATATATGTTGGAATTTAAAAAATATCCTCCACATAGTGCACGTATCTGATATTGTACTAGGAAAAGATACTACAATTGATCTTCGCAAAAAGGCTGAGAAAAGTATGACGGATAAGACATTTGGGCCGGCCGTTTTATACCAGCTCTTCCCCTTGTTTTCTCTTCCGCTAGTCGATGTGGGTAGCTGAAAACATAGGAGCCGCACAGAGAACTCTGCAGATACTTCTGATTCGGTATCTCAAATCGATTTTGATCATTGTCGGCATGTATATATCGAAACTCGATGTGAATTTTTCATTTTCGCCATGAATATTTGACGTGAAGATGCACAATTTATTCATTTTTTGTTCCAAAAGAGGGATCACAAGAAGGCGTCAAAGACATAGTATCATGCAGTCATGCACTCGTGTACACTGGGTTGATATGCGGTTTCTTATTTCTTCTAGCATAGAGTTTTCTCTCCGTTGCATTATGCAAGTTCCGCTTGACATGCACAAAACTTCATTTCTACATGGGCTTCACTCCTCAACGTGATATACAAATACAATGAGAATAGAGGAATGTTAACGACAGTCATTTTCATACTATCATTTGAAAAACTCATTTTTTCAATCATCAAATTTTTTGTAGTTCTTGATTCTTGATGACTAATACGAGATCAATGAAAATCAACGTAAAATAGAGTCTTCATATGGATACACAAGGCAGCATCATTTCACCCGTTCAGCAACAGCAACAAGTCTATGAGATGGAAGGTATACGAGTCCTGTCAAATGCTATGACTGTTCAACAAAAATAGAGTGTGACAGTACGCACTTCGTTGTAGATACATCACACATGAAGTATCACAAATGACATATCACCTGTACAAGTCTTGATAACATTTTCCCCTTGAACTCAAAACAAAATCCTTCCTCATCTAGCTCCTCAAATTAATTCAGAATCTCAATGCTGTCAAATCCAGATGAGCAGCTAATTTTGAGGACCATATAACAGCGGAAATGAGAGCTAAGTTTATTCACATGAATGTATGTGAAATGTGATAGGAAGAAACTCAAATGAGCTCGTAGCTGTCGGTTTGAGGGTTCTTGTCTAGGAGTGTTTCCAGTGATCTTGACTTTCGACTCCTCACTCTCCCTGCTTCTTTCAATAACTCCGCCAATCTCTTCTTCTCGTCGTCCACTATGGGATCCGCGGTTCCTAGCTTCTCTTCTCTCATTCCAACGAGGAATTCAAGTATTTCGATTGCATCATCCCACCTGTTGTGTCATATTAGAAGCAATATACATACAAGAAACAAGATAATCACAAGAGAAAAGGGCAGTGTACATGTACCTGCCAGTGGCATCATAAGTGCCTGCAAGATTGCTATAAACCCCTAGCGTCTCAGGGTGACAGGGCCCAAACTCTTGCTCAAGAATACTCCTCGCCTCTTCAAACAGTTCCACGGCCTCAGCTATTGTACAGAGCTGAACACAAGTGAGACCCATCTGATTCAAAGTGATTCCACAAAGGGCTGTTTTCTTTTCACCACATGCTTGGAACTTTGTGATCGCGGTCTTGAAGTGGTTATAAGAATCGGAATAGTTCCCTAACATGTATGCTATCGCGCCCATTTGAGCCTCGATCCCTGCCATTGTGCTCTGCTGCCCTTTCCCCTTGCTGTAAAGGCTCAGTCCCTTCTGCAGCAAATCCAGCGCTTGTTCCAGCTCTTGCATTGATTCATAGATTGCGGCAAGATTGACCAAACCACTCGCTATCTCCTCCGAGAATACACCAGCAGGAGGAGGATTCTCGTATATCCTATGAGCATTGGCACAATAAGATTTAGATTCCTTGAACTTTCCTATCTTATTATACAGCTCGGCCATGCGAGCATAGACATGGGCCACTGAAGGATGGTTCTCCCCTTTACTTGTCTTGAGCACCGTGAGAGCTTTCTGGTATGAGAACACTGCCTCGTCATATCGAGCCATTGACAAGTAAGCATCCCCTATATTGCAATCGATAGCTGCCTTGTCAGATTCCTGCCCATTGGCAGACATGGCCATGCTGGCTAAGACATAATGCTGGAGTGCAGCTTCGTGGTTGGCCTTGGACTCGCAGATCAAACCCATCAGCCTACGGTCCGATGCTTCAGCTAGGGACATAGGAGACGAGTTCTCTTTGTGGATGTCGAGGGCCAACTGGCAAAGCTTCTCGGCCTCATCAAACTGAAGGGCTTGCACATGAGCCTCGGCAACATAGCGACATGTCTCTCCAAACCTAGGATCTTTTCCGCCCAACACATGCCTTTGGATCTCCAGGCCCGCCCTGTAGAACAAAATAGAGTTCTCTATCTGACCCAGGATCGCATGAACATCGCCCAGCTGCATACACCCTGCGAATTTCGTGAGGGCATGTTTCTTACCCATTTCCACCTTCGGGATCTCTATGGACCGCTCCAGGAGAGGAATGGCCTGCTCGTACTGCCCCGAACGACAGTAGAAGGAGGCCAAAAAGTGCAAGCACATAACATATTCTAAATTTGGCTTCCCTTTTGCACATTTCTCGAAAGATTTCTTTGCTCGTAGAGCTAAGTCAAAAGCCCGATTGGAATAGTCCCCAGAAGCGATCACATCCCTCGCCTTCTTAAGCAGATAAGGACCGATATCTGGATTATCTGATCCTGCATCATGGGCGTCCTCAGTCTTCCGGCTCCTCTCTTCACCGAATGAAGAAGCTGAGACAGACCTCCTTGTAAATTTAGCATCTTTCTTAGCAAGAGGAGGGTTTTCCCTCACGCTTTTGTTGCTAGCATTGATTTTGTCCAACACTCTAGGCTGTGTTTTTGATAGAGAAGTCATTATTTTCGAGGGAAACGACCTTGATTTTGCAGGGAGGCCTGTCAATCCCTCCTTCTTAGGCATCTCCTTTGGCTTTGCTTCCCCAGCTTCCAAAACAGGCTGCTCTGCCACAACCTCTTTCAGCACCTCTTTTGGTTCCTCAACATGATACGCTCCCACTAACAGATTCAACTGTGCGTCAATCCTGGACTCATTGCCAAATGTCGTGTAGCTCCTCATAGACGGTGAACGAGAATGGTCCGAGCTCTGCATCTCATAGATGGTGTCGTATAACCGTGCAATGGAGTTGTCCACTGTATGATACATAGTCAGGTCGATAGAGTCACTTCCAGTGCTATGCGCGCTGAGTGGACTCCTTGGTGATGATGTGATTTGGCCAACTGTTGTCTTGAAGCTCATCAGGCTTCCGCTGTGATTCGAGGATGTTTCCACACAGGCTCCTCCATCCATTTCTCTGTCAAGCGATTGAGCTGCACTGCTGCAGATAGAGCCAGTGGTCGGCATACACTGTTAGATCTTTCATGCATATCAGAGCTGAGAGCATTGACATTAACTGTTGAAATACCTTACGATGAGATAGTCCTGTATTTCCTCTATAATAATATGTGGAAGCATAAGGCCATATCAGATTCCGGAACATAATGTAGGAGCTGTAATTACCCTCTATAATGTTGTCAGGTGACTCATGTTGCTTGTTCTTCTCTTCCTAAAACAAGTACTGAACTGTTGCTACATATTACAATAAGGCATGATGGCGCAGGAAATCAAATAGACAGTTGAGGCACACAATGTAACAAAAACTCAGACGGATCGTCTTAAGGACTCCTCATAGTCATAGGATTAGAATTTGAGCTTGAAAGATCTCATTAATCGCACTGTCACACTTCTCTGAATAAGCTTACGATCGACGACGACAATAAGACAAAGTGAGATAATTACCATGTCTTTAACAGCACATGGCAAATGAAACTATGACTACCAAAATGCGAATACAACCAGAAGAACCAAATGAACCAAAGGGGTTCATTTATCCTATCTTGAATTACATCAAACTAGACATTCCAATAGCCAAGTAAAATCCCCTAATCCTGTTCTACTAAACATTATCCCTCACAAAACAAAACACGTTCAGGATTATCCATGATCCAAAACAATTATCATCTCAATCAATTCTAATTCAAAAGGAAGAAAACAAACATTGCAGCTAGCGGATACCTGGAAAAATCGCCGATTTCTTTCCTCTTCTCGCAACAGGATGATCGCTTCACCAATCCACAAATTCGACTCGAGAACGAAATAGAAATGGTCACAGGTAAAATAATGTGGTTGAAATTTTCAGGGTAGGTTGCAGAGAAAGACAGGGACAAAGAGATGAATAAGCCTATGATAGGAATGTAAGAGCAATGCCGATGGCGACACTTCTCCTGCCGCCCCTCACGGCCACCGCCTTTTGCTGATGCAGCAACAGCCTTCCTCTGGCGGCGAAGAAACAATTTCTTTTTCTTCTTTTTTTGTGGTTTGTTATTCTTTTTTGCATTTTTTGGGGGGTTGTCGTTTGTGATTCTTTTTGGTGTCCGGTGCGGATTTGGCGGGATTAACAGATTTTCAACTGCGCCATTTATTTCACAGTTGGCGCCTGCTGGTTTCCCTTCCCATTCAACAATAACCTGAAACAAAATAAATAAATAAAAGAAAAGAAAAGAAATTTGTGATACCAAAATATAAATCCCCATAAATAAATAAGTACACAGAAAACACAATCCATATCATCATCGTTCCAAATGAATTACAATAAACAACAATTTATCCCTTATGATGAAATGTTTTCTTTCATGGATTCGTGGAGAAAACATGAGGATATAGCTGAAGTCACCTTCTTCGGCTGCGCACAACAAGCATATTGAACGGTGATGTATAATATAAATGCCACAATTTATGTTGGAGACGGGAGACTTTGATTACTCAAAACAAATTACTCCTCGTGTCTATAGAATACCGTGTGAAGAGGGTATAATATTCCACAAATAAAGAGATCTTTCTTAAAAATGAAAGTCCAAACCACCGTGTATCTTACATATCCCTGTTCTACAACAAAGACAAACTTGCGTATCTTACATATCCCTGTTCTACAACAAACACAAACTTGCAAGTTACTGAAATCCAGATGACATTCACTGCAAGATTCTGCTGCACTAGGAGTGATTTCGCTACAAACTAGAGAAGAATTCATGGGCCTCGTAGTACCGGTCAGTCATGACGTTATACAGAGGGTGAATCGACTCCAGGAGATTGCTGAAAGGGCCAAACAGTGCCTGTGGCAGAGGCGAAGAATATGCATCCTTTGACCAGGAATATTGACACACTGAGAGGCCGCTAAGGCAATAACAAGTGTGATAGTGATCTCTGGGTTTTCCGGGCTTGTCCCGGAATCCTCCCTCAAACACCTGAAACCAAGCAAGGAATGAACAGAGGAATCAGGTGGGCCCAACAACTTTGCTTAAAATGGCGACTAAGCACGAGCATCTCAAGTAGCACAATGCCATTATCCAACCTTCACTGCTAGCTATTCCAAACTGGGAAACAACAATATCGAGATTACCTGAGAGCAAAGCAGCAAGTATTGCTGCAATCCCAGGCTATGAAAGAGAGGTCCAACTTGGGTATGCTGTTCAATGAACTCAACACCTACTGCAGCAAG
Organism: Drosera capensis; assembly: GCA_001925005.1. NCBI lineage: Eukaryota > Viridiplantae > Streptophyta > Magnoliopsida > Caryophyllales > Droseraceae > Drosera > Drosera capensis. The sequence continues at coordinate 30,683 of LIEC01012267.1, read as the reverse complement.
TTTTCTCGAATCACAGGCATTTGTTTCGCCTGAAACAAACAAGCACGCCCGTAAAGACCTTTGGATAAGGAACACTCAAGAAGTGAAACCGAGAAAACACAAAACGATCAATCAGGAGGTATAACCATCGGCGAGCTCATCTCGGCCCCTAAAGTTGTGGCTTTGGTCCAAAAGAGATGAATCATCTTGATGATCCCTTTGTTCCTCCGAAGAACTAGAGTCTAGAGAAGGTTCTACACAGCCGACAGAATGGTTGCTTCCGACCAAGTTCGTAAATGTATCTATCTTCAACCTCTGAATTAATGCAGATACCCCTCCCTGCATGTCATCCTACATTAATGAACACCACGAGAAAGAACATACCAGAAACACATCTAAATGCCTAAATGAAATAATAAGATCAGCGCATTACATCTGCTATTAGGAAAGAAATAGCAACAGCCAAGAGGGAATAGAAAATGGTTCCCTGATGACAGGGGATGCTAGAAGAGGAAACAAATGGATATGGCCATGTAAGCTTACACAACTTTTTCAATCATGCATGAGCCCTAACCATTTTTCTGCTGAAATATAATAGGTGCGTCGAAGAGTTTAGTTCACACTTCAGAATTACCTGCCAAAACGAGTAGCAACCGTCTACTAGCTTGTTTGTTCTACCTTGAAATCCGCACTCCACTCCCTGCCGAAAGGCCACCCAGTTCTGAAAAGAAAAGTTTGAACCACTAATTTGGGCTGCAATACCACAAGATTTAAGTAACATTGTCATAGATACCATATCAAATCAAGTACTTTGTCCACCCTTGTAGCCCCAGTATCAACTAGAACGACATATTACCTTGCAATTATGTATATATAATAAATGATAGATTGGAAGACTTCGTCCAGAATTTAGTTCTTTTTTTAAAAGGAAAATAAAAACAAGAGGAGGATTAATAAGACAAAAACTCAAAAAGAAGGAATAAGGAAAATTTCAGGAATTGTCAACCCAATGCTAAAAGAGATGAACTTGTCTTACAACAAGACCAGCTATGTCCAGACGCTGAACCTCATTGATCAGAATCATTGTGGCTAACCCACAAAATGTGTACCTATGAGAAGTCAGAAGTCACTGTCTTTTAGATTTAAAACGCACAAAGCAAAATCAAGAACACAATGCTGGTGCAAAACAATGAAGGTCATCATTGAACAAAACATACCCACCATGAGCTTCAGAGCCTGGCTCACCAGCTATACCACCCTCATAGGTCTGACAACTTCAGGAAGATAACATCCATGGCAAGGATTAGAACACCACCAGGTTTGCGAGAAAACAATATCAACGACTGAATCACCCCAGCAATCCAAAACTACCAGTGTATATATTGGTTAACCCATACTAACCTTAAAATGTAATTTCCAACATTTTCAACCAACTCGTTATCCAATATATTCAGTATACTTGCTACCTGTCAGAAAAAGAAAAATTGTTGGCGATGATAGTATTAGTAGCATAATAATTTGGGAGCACCATACACCTTCCAAGCTCAGAAGACCCATCAGAAGTTTAAGTAAAGGTGGAATTCAGCCATACACAGATCTATAATTCATCGACAAACAATTTCCTCGAAATAAAACCTCACACCAACTTTAGTTCTCCAACCAGCATTAAGACAGTATATATTTCATCCCCTTTAGCTTCAGTCAAAGTGATATGCGTGCAGTTGCATGCAAACTATTTCGGATAAGTCATCTAAAATTTGGACATAGGAACTTTATATGACAGCAAAACATAACCAATCCAAATGCTTAGACGCTAGACCAATGTATGAATCGGACAAAAACTTCACATACCCGCCACATAAGATAGATATAATTAGTGGGAGTCGGGATATAAAAAGTAAAGAGAACCAGGACAAGTGAAAGATAGCGACCGGCAAACACACCGATATGGCAGTGTAGCAGGCTCTAACATCCATTTCCCCGCGTTCATGCATCCTGAAGGACAGAAGGTCTTAGGCTCACCACAGAAATCGAAAACTAGATTACCAGGCATAATTGACGCTAGAGTTCGTGAACAGATGGTTACATTCAGGCAGATAACAGCTTTAAATTCTTCCAGAAGATCAAACCAAGACATCAGACAGACATGTATATCACACACAAATGGGAAAGTAAAGCTAAAAAGATCTCCAGCGGAAACCGAAAACCTGAAGCCTCCAGCTGGGTCCTTCATTCTCTTCAAGAAGTTGTACACTTTCCGTCTGCAAAGTCATTTAAGATCCTATAGATGACCATTAAGAAAAAAGATACAAGTACTATTAAAGCTATCAGACACAATAGCCGGCCACTTAATTGACTAAACTGACTACCTATCAATAGACGGCAAGGAGTTGTGCCCTCCAAGTGTAACAAGCGAGTTGACAGCAGCATATGTCGTAGCAAGATGAGGCATCTAAAACAGCCGAAAAAAAGAAGAAAGTAAAGGTAAGATATCACTATAAACATATAGCGTGGAATAAATAAAATAGATGCAGACAAAGACGAGAATTGAGTGGTCCAACACTGTAAACTTTGCATCAGAGGCAATTACTAGGAGCAATGCTGCCTCACTTCAAACATGCATCAGAGGCCTTAGCGGCATAGCCCTCATGAAGTACATACAGAGCTGGTAGATCAAGGGCAATGATAATCTTATATATGCACTCTTATGTAACAGAACATCGTGACGGACTCTGAACAATGTGCTAGTGAATTCATCTATAACATTGAATGCAACGAGAACAACAGAAAGCGAGAAGCCAATGATTCAGATGATGACATTTTATCAATGGACAGTCGTATGCAAAGAAGTGCACGGTAAATCATTTACTTGCCTGTCCAGGGCCACCACCGTAGCCACCATTAGGGTCCTGAAATATATGAGCACAAAAAGGAATAAGTTCGGATCCTGTATAAAGAGAAACTGCACGCAAGGATAGCGCCACAACCATGGTTCGCATTTTTGCCCATTTAGTAACAAAACAGACTCGTGCACATGTATATTTGCCTAATATACACCTATTGATAGGTGGTCAGTTTAAGTATTGACAGGTGGTCAATTTAGGTTGTCCAGATAGAATGTTTTGTCACTTATAAGTATTGATAAGTATCAATAGCCGGCCACTTAATTGACTAAACTGACCACCAATCGAAATATCGCCACAACCTTGTTCAGTATTCAATAACAAGAGTGCCAACATAATTACGCTACATACCTGACACCTGTTAAGAAAATCAACGGCATTGTTCTCCAACTCTTCATCAACAGGCTCTCCCAATAAAGCAAGGGAATGAAGGATCCAGTAGCAGAGCCATGGCCGACTGCAGGTAAATAAAAAGCATCAATGAGTCCACGGGACCGAGACTGAACAGAAAAAAGTGGCATTGCAAAGACATAAGAAAATTGCTATTTCTAGCCTTAAAATAATAAACATGTCTGTTATCCTGCAATAGAAAGCAGTGAACGCTGCCATTAAGAAAAACAGCAAGGTAGGCGGCGCAATTAGATTTCCAATACAACACAACCCCAAACAGGGAAAAAGAAGATATAAGGAGAAAGGAATAAGTAGTAATACTTCGCATCGAGGACGCAGAAAGAAGATCCAAGCTGCCGCAGGCCATTTGTAAGATATTCGATGTGCCTATCACGAGCAAGTTCTAGCCTATCCATCCAAAAGACAAATCAGAAAGTATCAAAACAAATGAAAAAAAAAAAGATTCATACAAACATAAATACAAGTATGAGTAATATACTAAACTAAAACACATAGGTCTAAGCCTCTAACTAACGAGAGAATAAAAAAAGACTGATTAATACATGACATTTTGTGCACTGGGAGGAAGATCACTGAAGTGCTTGTAGATACCAAAGACCTGACTCTCCACCATGCATTGTTCCCTCTGAGTAACTGTAAGATTTGATGACGATGGCTTCATCCTGCGGTAACTTCCCTTTATGTGTCCCTTCTGCAATCACGCTTCACCGTCAGTCTCATAAATCAACGCACCCATGTCAAATATCCCTAGGGACAGAAAGGGCCATTCATAGTTTTATACAAATTGTAGCGAATAGGCAAAATTTGTCATGTGTCTGCATGGAACTTCGACTACATTCCCTCCAGTCCAATGTCGGAATCATGCATGAGTTTGAACAAGGCAAACCATCGGAGTAAATATCATATTGAGGAATCTAATATGGGATCAATCTTGACAGTTACCCAAGCGTTACCCTAATTACTAGACAAGGTTCTCGGAAAATATGAAACACTGCGTGTCATGTCAAACCATCAATTTCCATAAAATATGAAAATTAAAAAAAAAAACTTCCTCCATCAATTTCCATAAAAATTATATAAAACTGCGTGTTATATCAAACCATTGTAAACAAAATGGGACGGAGAGAGTAACAGTAACAGTGGCGTAACGTGTGGAACCCTAATTACTCAGCAGACGATGCTTCGCAAGTTCGACAATGCAGTCATACGATCTTTTCATACCGGCATACTAACCAGTGAAACCCCAACCACTCACGACGACAGGAATCCATAAAATCCAGCAAAACAACTCTCTCAGTAGCATGAAACAATAATTTTAAAAGAAAATCAGTCACAGACCAATATGATGAGAATTCGACTGCATCTAATCTAAACACAAGAATCGAAAGATTTTGATAGGCATATGAACTCATCAAGAAGTGAGAAAATGTTGAAGAGTAAAGTATCAGGGGATCGTGATGCTGCTGCTTTACCTGGATGCAGGAACCGAGAGCGAGATGGTGAGAATTGGCTGTGACCACTCTCTGCTTGCGGGTGTTGAGTAGGGGATTTGAGTAGTGGGGTGAAAGCCTTGGAACGGTGTGAACAACATAGCGAAAGGGGTGGTCAAGATAATTAGTGATGATTAAGGGATGTTAATAGACAAATGACAGTGACAAAAACATTTTGGCTTCTCTTAACTAAGAAATAGTAGTGGTTTAGAGCACCCACCCACGAAGAAGCTGGAGAGCTCGGTTTTATAATTGTGATTAGTCTATTTATTTCTGAAATGTATGAAATATATTTTTTCACTTTTTAAGAAACTCAATCAAAAACTTGTGCAGAAAAATTTAGGATAGAATCTCTTAAATTTTGATGATAATGAACAAAATGAAAATAACTTACTCAATTAGAGGAGATTTATGGACGAAAGTCTCTTCTTTTTTTACACGGTTGTAAATGTTCTTGGAGTTCAAGTTTTTGATAAAAGACTAGTAGTCTAAACATTATAAAAATGGACAAATATTGCCTCGTTTGTTCTTAGAGTTTAGTCTAAACATCATAAAAATTGACAAATATTGCCTCGTTTGTTGCAATGTGAAAAATATTATTTCCTCCATTTTAATAGAATTATAATTATTTGACTTGATACGATAATTTATTTGTATATTGTTTTTTGAAAGCAGACCCTGATAATGTAGAGGCTTGGGTGAAGCTTTTGATCCTCTCCAGCTGTACTCTCGCGGTTTACAGGCCATTATCACGCACAGAAAAGAGGTCCCGTAATAAGAAGGCGGTCCAGATCACGAAGATCCTTAGCACACTGACGGTTTGGAACCAACCGAATGGGGTCCATGGCCTCATTGATGGTCTGCTGGCCACACCACCACCCACTGCCCCTGCAAACCCGCCATCCACGGCCGATGACAACATTCGCGTATGTCTACGCAAGATGTCGGATGGACACTACTCGGCAGCGGTCAAGATTCTGCTCTCTAGCGGGATCGCCCCATCTTCTGCCCACACCTTGCAAGAGCTGGAAGCCAAACATCCATATCGACCTGCCCCGCCGTCCCTATGACGCCACTCCTCGAGATGCCCCTGGTCGTCGAGCAAGAGACGATTTTGGAGAGTATCAAAACCTTCCCTAAGGGCACGGCATGTGGACGAGATGGTTTGCGTGCTCAGCACCTGGTGGACGTGATGAGCGGAGCTGCTTTGGCTGTTGTGGAGGATTTGGGTGCCGCTTTGACAAATTTGGTCAACCTGTTGTTGCAAGGTTCTTGTCCCTCTATTTTGGCTGAGTTTATCGCTAGTGCACCCCTCACCCCCTGCTGAAGGCCGATGGTGGGATCCGTCCAATAGCCGTCGGAATTATCTGGAGACGACTCGTGTCGAAGGTGGCCATGCAGAACGTCTCGAAAGAGATATCCGCCTACCTTCGCGATTTCCAGTTTGGTGTGGGTGTCTCGGGGGGAACGGAAGCGATCCTCCACGCAGTAAATCGCTTGATGACAGCTAAACGGCACAACGATTCATGGACACTTCTGACCGTCGGCTTTGCCAATGCCTTTAACACGATCGATCGTACAGTGCTTTTCGAGGAAGTAAGAAGAAAGTGCCCTCGTATCGCCCCGTGGGTGGAATACACCTACCGCTAACCAGCCCACCTGTACGTCAAAGCGAACCACATGATGTCTCACACTGGCATTCAGCAGGGGGATCCATTGGGCCCATTACTCTTTTCCCTCTGTATTCACCTTATGATCCACCACATCCAGAAAGAATGTCGTCTGTCCCTCCAAGCCTGGTATCTAGACGACGGGACTCTAATCGGGGATACGGAGGAAGTTGCACGTGTCTTAGACATGATTAAAGCCTTTTCTCCCGCCCTCGGCCTTCAGCTCAACGTGGCTAAGACTGAAGTTTTTTTGCCAATACACGACCCGCGTCGTGACGCCGGGGCCGGCCTTTTCCCGGATGGAATCTCGATGCCGAGGCAGGGTATCAAGTTACTAGGTGGTGCGGTCAGCGTGGACCCCGGTTTCATCATCAGTCTCATCCAAAAGCGGGTAGATAAATCAGTGACAGCCATGGAAGCGGTTCATCAACTCCTCGACCCCCAGTGTGAATTACTCCTCCTGCGCTCGTGCACTGGCTTGGCAAAGCTCATCTTCGGGTTACGCACCTGCCGTCCGGAATATTTCCAGGAAGCTGCTGTCGCCTTTGACGCTAAACTTCGGGATTCTCTGGTAAAGATCGTTACATGTGACGGTCCCGGTTTTGGCGACCTTCAATGGCGCCTCTCGATTTTGCCGTTACATCTCGGAGACCTTGGCGTTTACGCTGCAGCCGATGTGATCCACTTCGCTTTTGTAGCTTCCAGAGCGCAAACGGCACGTCTCCAGGATCACATCCTCCGGGTTAAAGGCAATCTCGTGTTGGACACATACTACACCCAAGCACTCATCGCTCTCGAAGAGACTCTCCCTGGCGCCGATCTTTCGTCCTTTGTTGACATACACTTTGTCCCCAAAAAACCCCAAAACGTTTTGGGAGAAATGTATTACCAGAAAGTCACTGATGGGATTCTTGCTCGGCCCCTGTCAACTCGAGACCGGCTTGTCATCGCGAGCTCCAAAGCGGAGCACGCAAAGGACTTCCTCCTCGCTGCCCCCATCTCGGGCTTGGGCTTGAAGATGCGCCCGGTCGAGTACAGAGCTACCTTGAAATACCGCCTGATGGTCCCACTTTTCGCGGAGAATTCGGTATGCCCTTGTTGCCGCCAACACGCCCTTAACGTTTACGGGGATCACGCTATGCACTACGCCAACTCCCCTGGGGTAAAGAATCGTCATGACACTATCCGAGATGTCTTATACGACACCTGCCAGAAAGCCGGCATCCAGTCGCGCAAGGAAGCCGAAGTTACCTTCTTGTCTAAAGGAGGTCGTCTCCGTCCGGCTGATGTGCTACTTTTCAACTGGGAACAAGGTCGGCACAGTTGTGTGGATGTTACATGTGTCTCCCCTATGGCACATCCCAGTGGCGGGAAGGCCGCTGAGGATACAGCGGTCGGTAAGGTCAAAAAACACGAGGAAGGTTGTCGTGTTAACGAGCACACTTTCATCCCATTCGCCACCGACATTTTTGGCGCCCTTGCCAAGGACGCGGTAACCCTGCTGAACCGCATCTTCAAGGTAACCAACGCAAATGTACCTGCCCCTAACCAGCAAATGTCTTTCATCCGAATCGGATTTGCCACCCAGAAAGGAGTCGCCGCGTCAATTGTGGCGCGGATGGGTGATGTCTTTATTTAAATCTGTAATTTATTCATTCTCATATTGATGAAAACAAAAATTTTATTATTTTTTGATAAAAACTAAATTATCCTTTAATTTTTGTGAGTGAAAAAAAGAAAAGAAATATAAAAAATGATGATCTGATATAAAGTAAATAATAAGGATGTTATAAAAAAATTTCAAATATTTAATAAATATTATAATTTTATTAGGATGGAAGAGTATAAATCTCAAATCTCTGTTAATGTCCTATAGTGTTTATGTAGTTATGTAAGTCGAAAATATGGTTTCACAATCTTGATTTGATTTTTACAATCGATTGTTTTTCATGTGATTTGTTGAGTGTTTTGCCAGATCCTCAAACTTTTTAACTAGTATATTAAGATGATGATAATTAACTCACGATAAAATTAACAATGTCATTATCCACCTCCAACTCACACAAATATTCCCTCCCTGTTAGCCTGTTTAGATATGAAGTTCACTTTTATCATTTCATTTTTGATTTTTTCCATCTTCCACATAAATCACACATACAAAATTAAATCTAATATTTTATATAAATAATAATATTTTTTTAAATGATAAAATTTCAGGGTATAAAAAATTCAAAATATTATTATTTTATAACACATTATCTTCAATATCATTATTTTTTTCCTCAACAACTACTCATCATTTTTTCTTATCATCAATATTTTGTCAAATACAATATAATATGTATTTAAATCATGAGATTTTTATTTATCATGTTAAATTAATTTTTTATAATTTATGTAAGATGCAAATTGTTGTCCATCAACATCTCCCCCGTTAATGATAAAAAACGGGGAAAGTCAGCCATGATTTTTGATAAACTCCATTCCGTGGACGTGACTAGGATCACATCATTAGGATAACCACGAAATCCAACTTTCTTCTTTTCCTATTTTACCCTCCCAAATTTAAAAACAACACTCCGACGAATTAAAATCCTCCGTGGACAAAAACAAACACAATTCGAACAACAACGGTGGCGATGGAGAGTTACGTCTCCCCCACACTGCCCCACACACTTCCCAAGGTGGATCCAACAACCCCAAGAAAAGGCCCATCCCATTCGGCCCACTGATCTCCACGTGGCTGTGCTCTCTCATACGTGTCTATATATCACAACGGCTCTCTGATTCACTCCCACTTCACCCTCTCTTCATCGAGTTCATCGTCGCCGTCGATCGTCGTCGGTTTCCGGTGGTGGGTGAAGAAGAAAAGTGTCGAACGATGGCGATGAAGCGTGTTGCTGCTTCGGTTCTCAGGGGTTTGCAGAACTCGGCGGCGAGTAGGGGACTCGCTGGTTCTTCGCTGATGACCAGGAAGCTCCATGTGGGTATCCAACTGCTCCTTGGCGTTTCATCGTGTTGATTGATCGATTCTTTTTTTCTTTTCTTTTTTCAATTATGAGGTTTTGGTGACTCAATATTTTGTATAAAAAAAAAACTACTCCATGGAGGCTGTTGGTTTAGATTTGGATCTGGCGGTGATAAAGGTTGGTGGGAAATTTTCCGGTTTCTGATTTTCGCATCATTAGTTTGTCTCTGCAGGTATTTTTCTACACATTGAAATTAACCTATTTAAAAAGAAAGAATTAGGCAAACACTCAAACGTGTTTGAAAAAAAAAAAAAAACATGGAACTCTAACAGTACAGATGTGTTTTGGCCGGTCAAAGATGAACAGTGCGGCCATGTTAAGGTTAGGGCTAACTGGGTCATGAGTATCAGAACAGAACAGATCATAAGGTCATAGACTCGTGGGCTTTCTCGTGGTTGAGAGTAATGATTATTGGGATTATTATCATCAGTTGAAGCTTGTCGAGATACAAATGTTACTGCGGGAATTCTGTCATCAGCTTATGTTTATTGATTGAGTTGATTCACCAACTTGGCACTTTTGATCATGAGTTTGAGTCTTGCAATTTTACCCTCGTTTACTTATCCCGTGCTAGAGGGGGGTAAGTGAGATGAGCTAATAGATAGACTTGCTTCACAATTTAAGAGGTGCTTTACAAGGGAGACCAGAAATTTCAGGGTTCATTAGTGTGAATGGTTGGATTGGTGAGCTCTCTTACGCGTTAGCTAGTCCCGATCATCGAGATTGTTTTCAACTCATGGTAGTTGAATCCTCTACAAAAAAAAATGGAGCAAGTAATCTGTTCTGACCTTATCCATCCATTATCCTTGAAAGTTGAAACAAATGGGACAATGACTGAAAATCGAATGCACTTTTCGGCTGATGAACCGTGTCATTTTTCTCATCTCCTTGCTGGTGTGTTCTTCGCTTATGGATAGTGGAAGAACGTGTGTGATACTGTGATTATCTATCTGATCTTGCAATCATGGTTACAAGTGCAATTATGGTTAGTAAGCCGTTCCCTTTAAAAAAATTTGCCTAATGATTATGACTACTATCTTCTTCTCCTTTTTCCTGTAATGGTTGGAAGGTTAGATATCGTTGGATCGCTGCTTCTGGTAAAGCCGGAAAGCAATATCATAGAGTACTTCACAGGATTCCCATGTTTGGAACGTGTGACCCGTTGCCTAATCACATGTTGATGTCCCACTTTAGCTCCCACATGATTCTTTCCTCTTCTTCACATGAGAGAGAACTATTAACTTGCCAAATGTAAACACGCTCACGCCATTTCCGCGCCATTCCCTCTTTAGTTTTTGTTACTATGAGCTCTATGACCTTGTCGGTTTCATGATAATGCATATTTCCATGTTGCCATGTCTGTTGACCTTGAAGTAGCAAAGTTTTCTTATTAGTCGTTAAAAAAAATGTAAGCAGGCTTCTTCTGGGAGCAAGAAGATTGTAGGTGTTTTCTACAAAGCAAATGAGTATGCATCAGAGAATCCGAACTTTGTGGGTTGCGTTGAAAGAGCTCTGGGAATACGGGAATGGTTGGAGTCACAAGGTCACAAATACATTGTCACTGATGACAAGGATGGACCAGATTGCGGTTAGTATTTTTTTCTGCTTGAAATGCTATGAGACTTTACATTGATAAGAATAATAAGATAGTCGAATCTAACTGAGGTAATGAGAATTGATAAGATACAAGAACTACCATGACGATTCATTTACTTCCCTGATAAGTTCATTTGCTGGGACAAATACAGTCATTTAATTTGGTTTAAGCTCAGTGGATAGAGATGCCTAAATCAAGGTGATGGGTGTTATTAACAAATTACTTCCATGAGTCAGCACGGTGATCCATTGTCCGTATATGTATCTGTAATTTGTATTTGTGTAGATTTCTTGTTTTCATTGCTGCTAATCCATGATCAACTGTTTCTTGATATCTCCATTTTTTGGTGACAGAACTTGAGAAGCATATTGAAGATCTGCATGTTCTCATTACAACGCCTTTCCATCCGGCTTATGTCACGGAGGAAAGAATCAAGAGAGCGAAAAACCTGGAGCTGCTGCTCACAGCCGGGATCGGCTCCGACCACATTGACCTAAAAGCCGCAGCAGAAAGGGGCCTGACGGTCGCAGAAGTCACTGGAAGCAACACGGTCTCGGTGGCGGAAGATGAACTGATGAGAATCCTCATTCTTGTCCGGAATTTCTTGCCAGGCTACCATCAAGTCATCAGCGGGGAATGGAATGTTGCTGCCATTGCTTATAGAGCTTATGATCTTGAAGGAAAGACTATAGGAACTGTGGGTGCAGGTCGAATTGGACGGCTTCTTCTTCAGAGGCTGAAGCCATTTAACTGTAATCTGCTCTACCATGATAGGATCCGGATGAGTCCTGACTTGGAGAGTCAGACAGGGGCAACCTTTGAGGAGGATCTTGATAAGATGCTTCCCAAGTGTGACATTGTTGTCATCAACACTCCTCTCACTGAGAAAACCAGGTGATTATATTGCTTCATTCTATTTCAATGAAGCATGAGTAAATGAAGCATCTAAGCTTGATCAAGTGATGAAGTGAGGTTGGCGTGGAAGTCATTGGATCCAAACTCAGCAATGGTGTTGTATTGTGTTGCAGGGGAATGTTTAACAAGGAAAAGATAGCCAAGATGAAGAAGGGTGTGTTGATTGTCAATAATGCAAGAGGTGCAATCATGGACACTCAAGCTGTTGTCGATGCTTGCTCAAGCGGACACATTGCAGGTAAGAACACTAAACTTCTACGGGATTTTAAGGAGATTACTACTGCAGTTGAATCCGTTTCTGTTTCAGCTACTTGAGTGGATCCAAAGGTGGTCCAATACAGTTCCATTCCCTTTTTGCCAATGTCTGTTCTTGTAATCGTGTTACATGTGTTTTAGGTTATGGCGGAGATGTATGGTATCCTCAGCCAGCTCCTAAAGATCACCCATGGCGCTACATGCCAAATCATGCTATGACCCCTCATATCTCCGGCACCACGATTGATGCTCAGGTATTCCCACGGTCATCTTCTTCAGGTTTTTTGTTCTCTGGGTTATTCACATGATCACAACTCACAGGGAAGGAGTAACGCATGCGGGTTGATCTGCTGTTAATCAAAGGAATTTACGTCATTTCATAAATCGAGTTTGAAGTATGGGACAAGACTGGGGGAGATCATTTTAGAACTATGATCTTTAACCTTTGGTTAAAGCTTCAAAGAGAACTTCACTCGAATCATGTTCTCTTTTATTCTACTACATATGTGTTGGTTTCAATCTATTTTCCCAAGAGTACCATGTGCGGTGGTTAAACGTGATTTTGTGGTATGACCTTGTTGATATTTGTGCAGTTGAGGTATGCAGCTGGGGTGAAGGATATGCTGGATAGGTACTTCAAGGGAGAAAACTTTCCTCAGGAGTACTACATCGTCAAGGAAGGGGAACTCGCGAGCCAATACCGCTGATTTGAAGCATAATCTACTGTTGAGCTCCGTTAACGGGAATCTGAACTTCAATAACGTAGTCAAATGCGGCTTCTGCTAGTTCCTTTGCAGGCAACTAGATGTGTGTCTACTCTGTTGTAATCCTGCTTGTAGTGAGCAGTGTAAACTTCCTTTTTCCATATATGCTGCGTGCTTGATCGTCGTCTCCTTGACATTGTGTTACCATTAGAAATCCTGTGAACTGTGATGTGCTCCCTCCGTCTAAAAGGATTATAAAAAGATTAATCCGGATATGTAAAGAGAAAGATTGAACAGTATGGTGGGATCATAAAATATTGTTTTTGAAGATAATATCGTGAAACATTATTAATAATAAACATTTTTTTTAAAATATCATAAAATTTGGTTGATATGATTTTGAAAAAGGATATTTCGTTTCTTTCAAAATATAGACAAAGGTTTAATCTATTATATGTATTTATATGTATGTTCAATATTTTTTTAAAATGATAATGATTTTAATTGTAATAATTATAAGAGAAGATAATAGTGTATTGTAATAGATGATTGTTTTGATATTTTTATGTGAAAAAATTTAAAGATATTTTTTTTAATATATTTTGGGATTATTTAAATAAATAAATATTATTTATATTATGAAACGAAGAAAATATTAAAACATTTCTGAGAATGGTGTTTTATAAGATTTTATTCCCACAAAATAAAAAGATATTTTAAGGGAATCAATAACTTTACATATTTGATGACAGATTATCTAGGTTTTCATCCTTCTTTACCGTGTAAGACATACAGAAAGCTCCATCAATTGTTCTCATGAGCTATAAAATGCCTTTCATTAATCAAACTTACGCAGAAAGTCGAATCGAATCTCTATGAGATTTTTGGCCCTCGCTGGTATTTTCTTATACCATAGAAATATAATCATGCACGAGAGAATAAACTGGTAAGAACAAGATACTCGACAACTTTACTCAACTACAATGACGTGTACGGCAGCGATATCTCGTTCAAAAAACAACAGAAAATCAACGGTCACCGAAACCCCGAATCCGATCCAAATTCCCCGAATTCTTCGACACTCCATTTTCTTCCCCAAATTGGTGCTATTTCAAGTCCTTCCCAAAATCTCAATCTCTGTGTTCGCCTTCTCAATTTTCATCACAAAGGTGCGTTTTTTCCCATACCAAATTTGTTTCATTTTTTCACTATAGATTGTGATGATTTTGATATATGCGTTGCATTATTGTTGCGTTTTTTTTTTAATTTTTCTTTTTGCTTCAATTTTCGTACTTCGGAGTAGAGAAAGTATCCCATGTAATGTGTTTGTGATAATGGAAGGCGCGATCTTGATTCTGGGTTTCTGTGCGGGATCGAATCGTGGTCGGATCGGTGTGGGATTGATTTGATTGATGTAGTTGAAAATTGAGGCTTAGATGGTATTGATTTTTTAGCACTTAGGATTGATAATTTTGCCCATTTAGGAAAGATGAATTTTTGCATCGTTATTTTGAACAGGATTAAGAACATGTAAATCTCGTTTTTTAATACCTTGTTCATGATAGGAGCATTTGGGTCGGTGTTGTTCAGAAACTCACTCTTTCGTGGGTTATATACACCCTTGAATGTCATTAGTTGAGAGAGAGTTTCCTAGCGACGGTTAAAATTTAGGACTTTTTGTTGTTATGATAGGTGGGTTTATGTCTTTAGAATCATTTGTTTCACTTGTTTAGCTTAAGCACACCTAGTGGAGTTACTAAATTTTCTCTTGTTACATTGACTGTTTACAAGAAAATGATGCCATTGAACAGTTGGTTTGATATTGTTTTCTCAACTACAGTGATTGTTGCTTGGATAACTTGATCCTTGTTTTCTTCTATCTTCAAAAGAAACATGCCTTTGTATTTTGACTTCTTGATATGGCACCATTTATCATTTACCCTTAGTAAGTTTGTTGATCTTTATTGATTTTTCTCATTCGAAAGTGCTTACACCGATTTTACCTTTGCAGGGTATTTTAGTGGACTCGGAAGAATGGCTGAAACAAGCCCTGCAGGAAAGAGGAAGCCAGTCTTCACAAAGGTGGATCAACTGCGGCCTGGGACTAGCGGACACAATCTTACAGTTAAAGTTGTTAGTGCGAAGATGGTGTTGCAGAAGGGGCGGCCTGATGGACCACAAGTCCGTCCTATGAAGATTGCTGAATGCTTAGTCGGGGATGAAACTGGCGTGATTGTGTTTACTGCAAGGAACAACCAAGGTGCGTGGGATTGATAAGCTTATTATCATGTTTGGTCTTATTTTACTAATATGCATAATTGCATACATTTTTGCATTTGAATTCGCTATATCTTAGACTGGAGGTTGTGCCGATTCCAGTCTGAGGCTCGACTTTTACGTGTTTTACGTGTTTCAGTTGACACGATGAAGCCTGATACCACTGTTATCCTACGCAACGCAAAGATCGACATGTTCAAGGGGTCGATGAGGCTTGCAGTGGACAAATGGGGGCGTGTGGAAGTTACAGAACCAGCTGATTTCGGCGTCAAAGAGGATAACAATCTTTCTCTTATCGAATACGAGTTGGTCAATGTTCCCGAGGAGTGACCTTCGAGGTCCTATTGCTGTTTGCATTTGGTTCCGCACATAGACCAAAAGGAGGTTGAGGAATACAAGATCGTTCATCCCCGCACATGCGTCTCAAGTATGTTATCCAGAGCGAAGATAGGGTTTCTGAAGAAGAGTCTCGCTCCTAACGGGACTGGAAGCAGCTATCGAGCAATGGATTTCGTAGAGAAGTTGGAAAGCATAGGCTTGTTTTTCATACGGAGTCTTTTATTCCATGGCGCTAGTGCTATAAAATTGTGACTTTGACTCTCTTGTTTATGCTTATACCGTCCTGATATGATTATGCTCATCTCACATCATAACTTGAGCATTGCATGATCCTATCTTCTTATGTAGTTCTAGTGCTGATTCGGAATCAGACTAATTGATCAAGATATTGGATATCCTGTGTCCTTGGCTTGCTGCTTAAAATGTTTATTTTCTCAAGATCATACGGTGGGATGTATGCATTGGTTTTAACAGAATTCGAGGAAGAAGAAAATTCCGGTCACAATTTTGTAGGTGAAATGTGTTTTTCAAGGCGAAGTGTCGGTCTGGTAAGAAACGATTAGAGGTCGAAACATGAGCAGAACAAGAACAAGAATAAGAAGATCAAGATACAAAATGCTGAACACGAATTGGAACACACAAAGTATTACACAAGTGCTTTGGGCATCCTTTGTTCTGGAGTTGTTAAATCTAAATTATTCAAGTTCAATAGCGAAAACTAAGAGCTCTACGAATCCCTACCAGCTAAACTCCTTGATACATTCTATTGCCGTCCACAATTTTCTCATTTTTAATTCTTGTAGTTTCGGTTAAGTAGGTGCCTGAACCAATAGTCAGACATCTTGGGATACCTCTTGAGGGTCATAAAATCGACATAGACGATCTCAAACCTTGATGTGTATCCAGATAGCCACTCAAAGTTGTCGAGCAGTGACCAAGCAAAGTAGCCGACCACATTGGCTCCATCGTCGATCACCCTCTTGAGTTGAGTCAAGCAAGTCTTGTAATAGTGAATCCTGTCTTAGCCGTTTAAGCCTTGATGAAAGGTGACATTGCCGGGGTCATCCATGCCTGCAATTCACATGTATGAAAAACATTTAGTTGAGTATGCTTTATTTGTTTTTGAGGTTGGAAGGCGATGAAGGATGATACATATATCAATACCATTCTCAGATAAGATCATAGTAGGATTGCGGTAGAACTCTCTGATGTAGCTGATTGCCTTGTAAAGACCCATGGCACCTCATAAAGCCAGTAGGAATGTGCCTGCATAGTTGTAGAATCACATCAGTAACTCATACAACAATCATCCCCGGACTTGTAAGATACTGTGAACTGCTATGTCAAAATATACCCGTGGACATATGGGCACACCATGTTTAGCATCTGCAAGGTCACAATAGAAACAACGTTAAGCGCGAGAAATGTCTTTATGATGGGATAAATCGGAAGCACAGCAAACGGAAACAGAGTGACGCACAAGCGAATCCAGCATGCCAATCCTGCTGATAGCTAAGAGCTTTCGGTTTGGTTTTCGGCGTCTGATCATACATGTAGTATGTTGTGTACTGGTTGACGCCGACAAAGTCTATTGAACCCTTGACGATTTTCTTCTCCTCTTCGGTGAACTTAGGGAGCCGATTTCCAACTATCTCTTGCATTGTTAGCGGGTATTGTCCGTAGACAATTCATGCGATCTGTTTCCTTCATGTTGGAGAGAGGGACCAGGGAATATATATGTAAGCTCACCGGGAATCTTGACGAACTCGTCCCAGATGCTCGTTCCACGGCCGCCCTCATTGGCCATTCCCTCGACTTGGTAGCTGTCCCGAAGACAACCCCTTCGCAAACCTCTTTCTCCCAAGGAGCTTCGCATCATCGCCCGTTGCGTTTGCAATATTGTTTTGCAATGATTAGCACAAGCATAAACAGCCAAGCCACGAGGCAGCTGCAGTTTCTCATGCTAGCCAATTCAGTTTCAGCTTGGCTTAGTGGTTTGAGTTTAGTGTTAGTTTTGTGAATGTGTACATGAGAGAGTTTGTGTGCCTGATATGCTTGTCAGGGGTGCGAGGAGAAGGGCAAAAGGTTTGGATATTTTGGATGGGGGGAAATTCTAATTGTATTGTCACTTTCCAATGTGAAGTAGATAAATGTAAGTGTACCTCCGAAATTGGGGTGAGTCCTCCATGCTTGTCAGGGATCGTGCCACTCGTGACTTTTTTGTCGTGTTAGCCTCATCCGAAAATGAGCCATCCCATAATGCTGTAGGAGCTATGCCGTGAGGATAAGACTTTTTTGGGTAACTTTTACTTAAAGCGAATAAGAAAGAAATTCGGGGATGAACAACATTGGTCACGAAAATATTATCATGTCTTTGTTATTTTCGTTGAAAAGACAACTAAGTTTGAAGTTTGAGAACTCAATTGAAACCCAAATGTCAAGTAATCTTCATCATTTAGACTACTTCTAATGGTAATTTAGATATGGTATAAAGACTGATTTATTCCTTTCGTTGTGAATTATTTATAACAGTTAGAAAAACACATCTGTCATTACGAAGTTTGACTTGTATCGTGGACAACCAAACATTATTTTTTAAAAAATTATCGTAAAATATTAATAATAATTTAAGTTATGTATTTCAATCTCTTGTCAGTGCCATAATTTTCTTGCATCGTTAAGATTATAAATAAAATTTCTCAAATTATATATTAAATAATATTATAATTAAAAATATTATATTTAATATAAAACGAATGGAGTATAATTTATAGGTTGAAGAGCTCTGTAAAATTATATATCTCTTGTTGTTTTCAAGGTGATTATAAGACACCACTATCGCTGTATCTAAGAACTTAGAACATAATCATAAATTTTAGAAAGGAGCATTTGCCGTTGCGTAAATCCAGCATGTCACGTGATTTATATTTTACTTTGACATAAGGCATGTCACATAAGTTGTTACAGTATCAAAATCCTAGACTTAACCTTGGAAATTTTTTCCAAACTCTTCCCAGTCCCTGAGCATCACCATGTCCGATCCCTCCTCCCATCACCGGAGCCCTACCCCCGCCGTCGACTCCGCCGGAGACGATCCCGGCCTCCCATTCTCCGACGCCAATCACTCGCCGCCTTCCACCTCCGACGCCGCCGCATCACAAGTCTCCGCCGCCGAACCACTCTACCGCGATCCCGACGATGACCGATCGCATCAGCCTAGCAGCAGCTCCGATGCTCTGGCAAAGGTGGTCTCGGGCTTGATTGGAGGTGCGATCAAGGATTTCGATGCGAAATCCGAGGATGTGTATAGGAGCCAAGACGTGGTCTTGGCTGCAGTTGATCGGCTCACCAGAGGTAGATTCTGTGGATTTCGTGGTGCGTAATTTGATATTTGTGGTTTGTTGATTGTTGATACATCCATGTTATCACTGGAGTTGAATTAGTGTTTGTCCAGGTCGATTTATTGTGTCGCGATGATATGTTTGGTTATGGATAATTAGTGGCGCCGGATTTAGATCGATGAAGGAGTGATGTGTCGGATAGTAAATTATGGAAAAAAAAGATGTGGTCTTGGCTGCAATTGATCGGCTCACCAGAGGTAGATTCTGTGGATTTCGGGGTGCAGAATTTGATATGAGTGGTTCTGTTGATTGTTAATTCATCGTAGGTGATTGCTATAGGTGAGGCCTGTGTATGTACAGGTAGAGAATTTGTGACTGATGGTTTACTGTTTTTGTGATAATGTGGTTCTATGTGGATAATTAGTGGCGAAGGATTTGGATCGACGCAGGAATGAGATATCTGATAGTAGATTATGGAAAAATAGCGACTGGGAGGAATGGAATGTGTGGAGAATATGTAGGGATTTTGAAGGAAAATGCTTGATATGTTAATGGTGGATAGAATTATAGGAATAGTAGGCGTATTAGAGGAGGGTACTGAAGAATAAACGGAGCCAACCGTGATCCTGACCCTGTCTCCAGTTTCCAAAGATTCCTACATTTGGTCGCAGTTGAAGTCTTGAAGAGACTATTTAAACGAGTGTAAACTTAAAGTTAAAAGGAAATCTTTAGCGTTGTAAAATTCATGCTTTTATGATTCCTATGTGTATGATGTCGTGCTACTTGCTCTGTTGATGGTGGCTGAATGGTGAGCCTCTCGTCCATGGTAGATGATTAATGAATTAAGATGAATATGTTGGATACTACAGGCTGGATACTGAAGCTACTCATAGGAAGTTAGATCTCATCTTCGTGAATCTTAGCAGACACTCTTGGCTTATTGTTCTGTTGCAGAAGTTGTGGAGAAGGTCCATAGGTTTGTTTGTGCCTTGGGGTTCATATTATTGGGATGTATTTCTTGCTTATGTCAAGGGTTGAGTTGTGGTAAAATGAGTGTCTTAAACATATTGAGGGTCCATGACCTCATTGTAAAGTGTTATTTTGTTGTTTCTTTTATTCGGCCCTTTGTTACGGTTTTACAAGTCTTGCTACCATCCCATTGCCTTGTTTTCGTGAAACTCCGTCTGACTTCCTCTGCTTCATTGTGAACTGTGCCATATCTGTTGCTTCTCATCTACAATTACTATGCTAGCTTTTACTTGTGCCTAAGACTAAACTAGCCTAGTCCTTGCTGCCTATGTTGTATTGTTGGGGTTGTATTGATGCCACTTGAATGATCTTGTGCTTAATGTCATCGTCGATCTTAAGTTCTCTGTTTAATCCAGTCGTCAACCTCTTCTACTGTACCGATGCTATTTCTGTAACTTCTTGCAGAAACTTGACCGCCGCCCAACCACCATTTCTTTGTGGCTTCAATGGCTGTGGCTGGATTGTCATCTTGTAACCCCATATTAGTTCTTCATGTATCTCTGTCATCTGTGAAAGATTCATATTTGGTATTCTTATTCCAAATCTCTCATTCACATGAGCTCTTATCTGTAAAATAGGGACCCAAATAAAAAAAATGGAAAATTGCTGGTACACTAGTTTGAAGGTGTCCAAGTAGGCAGTTCGCCTCTAGAAAATTCTGCTTGAGAATTTTCTAAATTTTAAACTTATGACAATAAAGTGACCCTCTCGATCGATGATCAACGCTCAATACACTTTCCTTACCTTTCTCATACTCTTCATTGAAAATTTGGAGGCCATTGGCAATTACTTCTTTCAGAACTTACAATAACATATAAATAACTTGTCTCCTGTTTCTATGGTTTTCCAGAGCTTGATCAACTACTCGAAGATGCACCAGTCCCGTTCATCATGCAGCATGCTGCAAAGATATCCGGGGTTAGAAAAAGAGTTTCATCTCTTAACTCGCTGTTGAAGTCAATCCAAAGACGTCTTGATAGTATTGATCAAATGGTATCTATGGGGACACGACATTGTAATTAAAATGGTTTTTGATTTATGTTTAAAGATTTCCTTGATTGTTAATGACTGCTTTCCGCAACTGGCGTACATTTCTCTCATAGGTCATGCAGCAAACTGACTCGTTTATATGTTCAAGCTGTCTATCGAAGTTGGTGTTTACCGACTGTACATACAAAAAATCAGTCTACCCAACTGAAGTCTATTGTATGATACAACACTGTTCAGATTCCATATATTCAAACTTTTATTGTTATTCGTCACCAGCGTGAAAGGGCTCGTCCTCGCCACCTTTCATTGTTTTTGCATCCTGTGATTTGCTGATGCCAAATCCAGTTCCCTTGACGCTGACTAGACATGGCTGTGGAATATATCGCCAATGATAAACGACATTGATAGGATGTCTGCATCTTACATGGTGTGAGCACCATAGCATATAAATACATGAACAGTGGGCATCAGGCATCACTTTGTACCCAGAATCCCTCGTAGGAGGGCAATGCAGGTCATCCGAGAGCCTCACGTCTAAGAAAAAGTGCAACAAAACCATGGTAGGCAGAGGTACCAAGTACCAACCCCAAAACTGTCCATAAAAGAACATTGACGAACATCACAATGAACAACAATCTCCGCACCCGAACCAAAAGCTAAGCATCATAGCTAAGAGTACAAGGAATTCTAGCAAACACAACCTTTCAAGAATTCAAAGCAAAAGCAGTAATAACAGTACAGATTTATAAGTTATGAAGTTTATGATAACAATCTAGATCTCTCAGGGTACATCACAGTAACCAGTTTACCATACAGAATTTCTCTAATCATCAAAAACAATGTTTAAAGGTAGCTTATTCAACGTTCCTCTGTGTTTCCTGGAGGTAAAAAGAATGCAGAGAATGTCAATCAAAACGGCCCGTCAACAGGTGAAAGGACCAGCCGCGGGAGACATGAAGAATGCTCATTGAGTAGACTCCTTGAGATATGCAATGAGGTCTGCTCGGTCTTGAGGCTTCTTCAGTCCAGGGAAAACCATCTTTGTTCCAGGAATGTACTGCACAAGACAAATATGATTCTCTTCGATCAAGGTTTATATTCATACCAATTCATGTATAGAGCACACTAAGCCAAGAGCTTCAAAAGTCACACCAACATCATAGTATGACAATCAGGCTCAAAATTTTTCCCACAAATTCCACGACAATCATACTAAGGAATGAATATAATTTGTCAACAGTTACAAGAGAGAGAAGTGCGTTGATTTTTTTTTTTTTTGAAAGGAAGACTATAGACAAATATACAAATGCATAGAGTTGAGGATATAGATATTGCCAGATACATCAAGCCCGCAATTGCCACTCTTTCCTTAATACTTGATATACTGAAGCAAATTTGGAACTTAAATTTTGATTTTTTTGGCATACATTGGCGAACATGGTTGAGCAAAATATCCAGGACACTAGGTGAGACTTAAAAGCACAGAAATCAGAACAACTGAACAGAGACCAAAATTGAAGTCCTTTGATCTCCTGAGAGATTGTAATAGTGGCAACAAACACGTTTAATGAAGCAAATATTTGGAAGAGACAGTACAATCCAAACACTTTGGAAGACTGGAGATTCATCATTCATCTACACTAGAGATCAAAATTAGACAAGCAATTGACATTCCACCATTGAGTTCTGATCCTAGCTGCTAGAAAACCTCAACCTCCAGTCTTACATCTCATCACTACCATGATAAATGACATCGTGACCCTAAAGCAAGTGCTTCATGATCGACTATTACAATACAACAAGTTGCTTCATGGTGATTAACAATTTCCACTACTCAGCTTTCTCATTTAATAATAAGTTGACTAAACCAGTAACAAACAGAAACACCCCAGCAATACAGGTAGCAACAAAAACTGGACGAACAGTAACAGAGGACTAAAGTTAGATTATTGACAATTCATTTGGATGCTCCAGTGGTGGCGAGGTGCTTTATTTTTATTTTATTTTTCATATCTTCGTGGTTAGGGAGGAGGAGACATCAACCACCGCAAGCTGAGCCATCTTGTCCTTGAAACTATTATGTGCCTCGCAGAATACAGACAAATTAGAAGGTTACCTTCTTGGGGTTAAGTAGGTAATCATACAAAGTGTCTTCTCCCCAGGTCACAGCCTTGTTCTTGTTGGCAGAAGAATATGAGTAGCCAGCAGTTGTACCTGACTGCCTCCCAAAAAGGCCATTAAGATTTGGGCCTGCAAACGTCGCAGAAGTGGAGAATATTGAAACATTTGACACCATGATACAGTTATATCTAAGATTCTATAGCAGAAACTAGAACAGTAATTTAAGGCAGTATAATGGAATGGAAGACAATCGGAGTTCAAGCCAGAAAGAAATACAATATTAATTGTTCGACGCTGCTGCAAGACCTGATTGCTTATAAAAGGGAAATAAAGGACTGGTAGTATCATCAGCATCATCAACACGTAAGCTTCTTAGCCACACTTTATTACCTATTTACCATGAACAAGCACAAGTGTGGAGTATCAACATAGAAACCAGACCTTAAATCCTAGCAAATTTCTTTTGATGGAATACGTTTCTATGATCCTATCTCATCAGATTCCCTGGCCTATACAGTCATCCTCTCCATCTCGTATCTGGACCTCTATTCTCCCATCATTTCATTCTTCTCAACATGCTACTTAAGTCTTAACTACCAAGCAAAAGAACGTACCCGCATAATCCCTCAAAGTGCAGGGTGTGACGAGGGCACCCCAACAAGGTGATTTACACAGCCTTACCCCTATTTTACATAGAGATGTTGTTTCTTGATGCTCTCAGCAGTAACCTCACGATTAGGAAAGGAACGGCTTAACTACAAAGCATCATCCTAACATATATTAACATGTCCTAGAACCAAGAATCAAAATATGCAATCCATCAGAAATTCTACAATCAGGCCGATTAAAGTAAATTACTACCCATTTCACACGAATTTCACTTCAACTGATGGCAAAGTTAGTTAATCATGATCCGATAAGCACATACCAAAAACTGGAATTCTGTTCTCTCCTCTTCGTTCTTCCATTTAGTTCTTCTAATTTGCAATCAACCTAACAACTTACTAAACCGGAATTGGATTCGAAAACAAACTGAACAAAGAAACTCAAGTCAACCGGATTCACAACAACAAATCCAACATCACAGAACAGCAACTCAACAAAGAAACAGAACCACACAACACCACTAGACTACAATCACACACACTTATTCAGATCTAAAATCACACAAACAAACAAACAGCTCAACACCGAATCTGACTCTCCCTCAAAACCTTGTTTGTGACCGGCGCCTTTCTCGACGGTGTGACACTGAGCGCACTTCGTCTTGAAGATCTTCTCACCGGACTTCACGTTCCCCGGTGGCGCTTCGCTGAACGAAGCCATCGCTGCTTCTGCTGCTGATCTCCAATTCCTCCGCCTCGATCAGCGGCCGGCTGAGGGTTTTGCTGTGTGTGTGGTGCCGATTGAGGGTTTTGCTGTGTGTGTGGTGCCGATTGAGGGTTTGTGTGCGTGTGTGAATTGTGGCGGATATGAAAATGAGGTGGTGGGTAATTTTGGAGTTCGGCCACCACGAGTCTGGAAGGTTCCGCGTGCCTTGTACCAAAGGAGAAACTTTTCAACGTTGGGTGTTTTCGACCTTTTCGTATTCTCGTTCTCCGACGATAACTATTCCCTTCGTTCTTGTGACAAGGATATAATATTTTCATTTTTCACATGTATCAATAAAATATTTTGATCTTATAAATTTATTATAAATTTATCATAAAACATGTAAATTACATATTTCAATCAAATACATGTTATAAGATGATCAGACACGATTTGATACGAAAACGAGACTAATATTCATGTATATAAAATAATATAAAATATATATATGTTGTATCTTTTATGGAACGGAGAAAGTAACTTATTTTAACAGAAATAAAATATATTTTCTCTTTTTCAAAAACATTGTAATTTTTTAATTGGACACATGACGATAGAAGCTTTGATCGATATAAAGGGACGATCAAACGTTAATTTATGAAGAATTATCGTGAAACGTTAATGATAATAAACGTAATGTACTATAATTATATGCCAATGAGAAATTTAAATCGTATCATTAAAATGAGTACTGAAACTCCTTAAATTACGTGTTGAATAATACAATAAGAGAATAACGTTGCGATAATTTTGGGATGGAGGTAGTATATTTTTAGGGTTTATGAGATATATGTCATGATATATGTATATCTAGTAACAAATAAACGGTTGATATTAAAATCACATAAATTAATGTTTGAGATTAGAATATTATAATTTAATTTCCATTATTCATTTTTGACCGTTTAATATCGATCATTCATCTCTTAATAGACACATATATATGTCATGCCACACTTTTTTTCATATTTTTATTATTACGTCTTAGGATAATTTTATGAAAAATAAAATTTAATTATTTCATGATCCAAATCAAACTTTACGTTGTGTGTGATCAAAATATTTTATTTATTTTGAAACTAAAGATATATTATTTTTATTTCTTATTGATTATTTTTATTTTATTGATTAATAAAATAAAGCGGATTGTTTTTAGAATTTTTTTTAAACGAGTGAAACGAAGACCAAGAACGACAACCCTTTTAATCATTGTGTCTCAATAATGAAATCAAAAACCAAGTGTGGCCAATCATTACTTTCGTTTGCTTTTCTTATCGAGCACATTTTTTCTTTTATTGTTTGAAAATGGTAAAAAGAATGTGATATAGTAGTAAGTCGCAACTCTTGGTTCATGTGCTGCCCTGTGTTATTCTCTTTGCTCTGGCTCATATGAAGAACACGTTGGGTGTGATTTGGTCACACTTTCCTCAAGGGACAGGTGGACAACTAGTACGAAATCTGTAGTGAATGGACCATATATTTGTCCAGACTATATGTAACGCATGAAAGTACTAATAT
Organism: Drosera capensis; assembly: GCA_001925005.1. NCBI lineage: Eukaryota > Viridiplantae > Streptophyta > Magnoliopsida > Caryophyllales > Droseraceae > Drosera > Drosera capensis. The sequence goes on along the minus strand of LIEC01012267.1, from coordinate 4,744 downwards.
TAGCCACGTTTAGTTAACACTCGTGACAAATTAACCTTTGACATCTATGTCGTGGTCAAATTGTAGATAGAGCAACGCTGAAATTGAATACTATACATTCATCGCGATCGATTGGTCGACTTGGCTTTGTCCTTTTAACCCGTTATCCAAATATTGTAGGGCACGATAAAATATTGAGTTGAATCATCAAATACTGAGATGAACCTGTATGGAAGCTGTCATGGGACAGAACTCAATCTCGAAGATGAAGTTCGACGTCTAGCACATCATAGAGATGAACCTGCTGATCTTGCGACAAACTATAGAAGACGAGCGAGCATACTGTTCTCTTTTCGGGGATGTGAAGGCGAACGATCTCCATCGACTACGTTATCGTTCACATCGAGAGTATCAGTCTGTCGTTTTAGAGGCCTGAAATAAAAAGTTTCGGTTCCTAATGAGTACTGGAAGTGTGAAATAATTCAAAGATGAGTTAGTAAGGAAAGATCCCGCAGCGAAGGACAAATCCGCTTTCAGAACAGTAATCCCAATAACTCTAACAAGCTTAGGATTTCAGAATGCATAGAACGCTAGCAAACTTTCATGAATTTAACGAGATCGCTATACCGTAGAAGGAAACATGGACAATTTGGGCATGTTGAGAATCTTTACATAATTGAAGCTGCCACTGAACAAGATTGAAGAGACGTGTTGATGGTAGCGTCACGAGGCAACTATCTGTATCGATAAAATAACAGGAGACATGCATGCTAACAATTTCAAATATCATCGTATTCTGGCTCACAACAATTCAACTACAACAAAAAAATTGTTTATACTTAATACTAGACTATCTTTATTATATCGTATCTCTTTCTTTTCTATTATACGACCAAAATGTTTTTCCTTTTTCTTTTGTCCCTTGCATTGCATTGTAGGAGTGGATGGGCTAGTAATACTCGTGTAGAAAGGTGACGAGAGTAATTAAAATAAATAATTGATAAATTAACAAAAAAGGCAATTCTTGTATCCTAATGTTTCATAATCACTTAAATTAATGTTGCCTTTCAAAAAAAAAATATTTACTACATTAATATTAAGAGGGCCGAGGCCCATATAACATTATTGGATCACAACTTGGAAATCACAAGCCCATATCTTTTTTTCACTTTTTTTTTTCTCTTTTTTCCTATAAATATAAATGTGTCGGAAGTTACTAGAATTTGGGTGCAGTGTTTCCTTATACTCCTCTCGAAACCCTAGTTCTTCTTCTTTCTCTCTCCTCGCCGTCGATCAATAGGTAATATCTCGACAATGATCATCAATTCTTCTTCGATTTTTGGTACTTGATCTGTCGATTTCATAGGAATTTTTTTGATTTTTTCGCAGATCAGAGCTCTAAGGAGATCGGGATTTGAAGCAGCCATGGCTCTGGTTAGTGATGCTTTGTGTTCTGAATCGTGCTCTGCAGGGAAAGTTGTGAACTTTTTGTGTGTTGGATTCTTGGGTTGAATCGATGTCCTCAATTGAGGAGGAGAAAAAAAGAGGACCGTGTACTTGCATTCGATTTAGCATTGATGACTTATCAGTGTAATTGCTATAGGAAATAATATGCTAATTAGATTACGATATGATTTTATATTTTTTCAATTGGTAATGTGTGGATACATCACAAAATCGTAGCATATTGAAATGTCTTAATAAGTTTGATTGGACTTTCTGTCACACGTGTTCCTCTGAAGTGAGATGATGGGGTGGGAGTGAGAAACCTATTTTACGATCTTGGGCAACCTTGCAGCTTTTTTAGTTGGATTCTGTCGAAATTGTTGTTTAGGGTTGAGGTTCGGATAGTTGAAAATTGAATAGCATTTAACTGTGCTATTGAAAACGATTCTTGGGATCCACTGATGTAATGGAGCTATCCATCTATGATTGTGTAGATTTTGCATGGATTGAGGAATAAGAATGCCTACAAGGCACTCATTGCTGCGGAGTATACTGGTGTCGATGTTAAGATGGCCGAGAATTTCGAGATGGGTGTCTCTAACAAGACCTTAGAGTTTGTGAAGATGAATCCACTTGGGAAGGTATGATGATGCGTAATGAAATTATATTTGTGTTTATTAGTACTCTGATGGGTTTTGATTATCTGGGAGTGGTTTTGTATTCAGGTTCCAGTTTTGGTGACTCCTGATGGTCCTGTTTTTGAGAGCAATGCTATCGCTCGCTATGGTGATATTTCTTATCTTTGTTATGAGCGCCGAGAACTGTAATAGAATAAAGCTATTTTATGTGTGATAACAATTTCTTTCTGCTCTTTGCAGTGAGCCATCTAAAGTCGGATAACCCTCTCAACGGCTCTTCCTTGATTGATTATGTAAGAATAACTTTTTCTAGTCATCATCAGAATACTAAAAATCTCGACCTTCCACTAGTGTCATTCAATTATGAAATGTGCTATTCATGCTTGTATGTTAATGTTTCAGGCCCACATTGAGCAGTGGATTGATTTTGCTACACTTGAAGTTGATGTTCATGTTTTGGCTTGGTTTAGACCAAGAATTGGCCGGGCCTTGTACATCAAACCGGTCAGTGGAGTTTCTTTTGTTGCTCATTGACTTTCTGTTTCTGTTGCTGAACTCCAACCTTGTATTGTTTTAAGTGTTCATTCTGCTTCTGATAATCTGATCTTTTTAGGACCTTGTTCCTTTTTCCATTCCATAAGTGGTACTCCCCCGTCCCATATTATATGCAACACTTATAATCTTTGCATAATTTAATAAGTATTTTGAGGAGCTTCGTTTGTCGTCTTAATGATACAAGAAAATTATGTCACTAGCGTTACATTGAAATATACAACTTAAATTATTATTAGTGTTTTACGATAAATTTTCAAAAAAATGATGTTTCATCGTCGCTAAGTCAAACTTCGTCTTGGCAAGTGTGTTTTTCAAAGTCTTGTAATTGATTCTGGACGAAGGGACTCGTCCAGTACGTTTTTTTTCATTTTGAGGCTTTATTTTGGGCATAACATGCCAATTTAATCATTCCCGTATCTTTAGGAGGGGAATTCTATGTAAACAATTTTCCAACTTCTTTTGACAATGCTATTTGTTTGTTGTTAGTCATATACTTATCTATTACTATATTTTCCACCAATCCCGCTGCTTGGTTTCCTTCCTTGGTTAGGTTATCTATCGGTCTCATGCACTCTGATGCTGTTCAAAGTTTCTTTAGTACTTGCTTATGCTTGCTCATCTCTTTCCTTTTCTGTTTCATCAAGGCTGAGGAGGCTTCAATTGCCGCACTGAAGAGAGCACTGGAAGCTCTGAATAAGCATCTGGCATCAGCCACATTTCTAGTTGGCCATTCAGTGACCTTAGCCGATATTGTTTTGACATGCAATCTTCTTATAGGGTTCACCCAGCTTATGACTAAAGACTTCACTTCTGAATTTCCTCATGTCGAAAGATACTTCTGGACCTTGGTTAACCAACCAAATTTTCAGAAGGTAATTGGTGAGGTAAAGCAGAGTTTAGCAATCCCCCCTGTTCAGTCTACCAAGGGACCCGCACAGGTGAAGGAATCTGCAAAACCTAAGGCAAAGGAAGAACCAAAGAAAGAGGCCAAAAAGGCTGAGAAAGAGGCTCATGAGCCTAAGGCTAAGGAAGTTGCCGAGGAGGAAGAGGAAGCACCTAAACCAAAACCTAAGAATCCTCTTGACTTACTGCCCCCTAGTCCAATGGTTCTTGATGACTGGAAGAGGCTGTATTCCAATACCAAGACTAATTTCCGTGAGGTTGCCATTAAAGGTATGTTTTGTGTTGCTACCACCAGTCGTTTGAGAATCTTGATGACTTTCACTTTTCCCATTTCCTTCTACTAATTTTTCTTGGTGTTGCTTTTTGGAATTTCAAACGACAGTGATATGTTTCTTGAACAAACCTAAAGCTGACAAGTCTTCTAATCTACCATTTAAGTCACCATAATAATCCCCTGCTTTGGTGGTCACAGTTTCTCTTTGCGAATGTAGACATCTGGGTCATCTTGTCCCAAATTTCATTCTTCTGTCATCTTGCATGAAACTTTAAGTTGGCATTAGGCATCTACCCAACGTATGCCAGGCCTTTATAATCCCAGATAAACTATTATGCTTCGTGTTTATCTGATTCATGCAAGGCCGATATAAGTATTGGGCATTCGCTGATGACACCTTTTGCTTGAGGAGGTGGTCTGATGGTACTTTTCCAGACACTTCTCCCTCCCCTGTCCTAATCCAGTCTTGTGTCTCCTAGGACTAGGAGAAGTCTTGATAGAAGGCGAGGTCTGCAAAACTGTGTGGTTCAGAGTTTTTTTTTTTTTTTGGGTCTAGAAATAGGTTTGCAGCCAAATTATCTTGACTACTGATTACTTAGTAGGCACAAACAGCTTCTCTTTGGTTTTGTGACTAAAATTTAGTGCCGAATCGGTTGCATTAATCATAGCCATCCTTTCAACAGGATTCTGGGACATGTATGATCCCGAGGGGTACTCACTTTGGTTCTGTGACTACAAATACAATGATGAGAACACTGTCTCTTTCGTGACCCTGAACAAGGTCGGTGGTTTCCTCCAGAGGATGGATCTTGCTCGCAAATACGCTTTTGGAAAGATGCTGGTTATAGGATCCAACCCACCCTACAAGGTGAAGGGACTCTGGCTCTTCCGCGGTCAAGAGATCCCGAAGTTTGTGCTTGATGAGGTTTATGACATGGAGTTGTATGAA